>ML266524.1:22575-69065 GCA_005239495.1 Nicotiana undulata
GCTTTCAATAAATTTTATTCTCAAAGCACTTCAATCAAATTACTACATTGATAACGTGATTTCCTCAACAAAAAAATCCAACGAGGTTTCTTAGTACAATTAGCAACGTGAGATTTTGCGATTCTTAAGGGAGTACGGTGCAACCTTTTCCAAGAATATCATACGGACTTTTCCCTGCCCCAGGTATGTTAAGGCTATCCCTTATTTCTTTTTGACATGATCTATACGACATGAACGTAACGATAAAATGCACAACTTCCATAAATGCTCTATTCATAGAAATACTAGAAATGCTGATGTTTTTGATTCCCCATGTGTCATATTATTCTATCATCTGTTTATGGGTCTCAAAAATATATAAGTTGGTAAAGTTTATTTTATGATATTAATCAGAGGCATAATGGTCTTATGACGAACCGAGAGATTTTATTAACATATATTTTCACGTGACATATATATATGGCGTTATATATGCACCACATCTGATCAGCCGGTATACGTTGATGATTGGGGATATGGGAAAGGTTATGGTGTTATATACGCACCACCACCTGATCAAATGGTATACGTTGATAATTTTTCCCACAGTGGCCGAGATGATATGATGGGACGCCCTCATAGGCTTGATGATGTTATGAACACATGTACCTATGCACGACATGACATCATACGTATATGCATGACAGTAAAAGTATTTCATGATTTACAGAGTTATCTTGACTTACAGGTTGAGTCATTTATTCAATATTTCTTCCATGTCTTTTACGTACTTATTTATGCACCTTACATAATCGGTACATTATTCGTACTGACGTCCATTTTGCCTAGGGATGTTGCGTTCATGTAACGACCCAGTCGGTCGTTTTGAGAGTTTACGCCCCGAACCCTTAATAATTATTTCTCCCATGTCTATTTCTACTTTTGGGACTTGTCGGAACGTTGAGTGGTGAGATTCGGAGGGATTTTAGACACATAGTCCATAAATATGAATTTTAGCTTTAAATATAGGGTCGTAGTAAGAACTATGAGAAGACGGATCCGGAATGGAATTTTGTCGACTCCGTTAGCTCCGCTGGGTGATATCAAGGTTAGGATCGTGTTCGGGATGTGTTTTTGAGGTCTGAGGTAGATTTAGGCTTGAATTGGCGAAAGTTAGAATTTCAGCGATTTCGGCCGATAGATGAAATTTTGATATCGGGTTCGGAATGGAATTTTGGAAGTGACAGCAGGTCCGTAGTATCATTTATGACCTGTGTGTAAAATTTGAGGTCATTCGGATGAGTTTTGACGTGTTTCGGCATTGAATGTGGATTTTGGAAATTTCATAAATTCTTAGGCTTGAATCTATGCATAATTGATGATTTTGATGTTATGATATGTGTTTTAAAGGCTCGACTAAGTTTTAATGAAGTATTAGGACTGGTTGGTAAGTTTGGTTGAGGTCCCGTGGGTCTCAGGAATGTTTCGGATGCTCAACGGGTGATTTTGGAACTTAGAGAAACAGCTGAACCATTGTTGGTTCTGGTGTTTCGCACCTGCGGAGGGGGAAGCGCAGGTGCGGAGGTTAGGCTCGCAGATGCGAATTTTGGGTCGGGGCTGCCAGTGGTCGCAGGTGCGGTCTGGGTTCCGCAGGTGCGGGACCGCAGATGCGGTCAAGTGACCGCAGGTGCGGCCCAGCCCTGTTAAGTGACTTTCCGCACCTGCGATGGATTTTCCGAAGGTGTGGCACCGCAGGTGCGGCCCAAGAGTCGCAGGTGTGGAATCCCTGGGCTGTTTATACAAAAATCCGAGGGTTTGAAATTCATAACTCCAAAAATGATTTAGAGCTCGGGTTTTGGTGATTTTCAGTAGGTTTCGAAGAGGAGATTCATAGGTAACGTTTCCTAACCTTAATTCACTTGTATACCATTAATCTCTATCAATTTCCTCAATATAATCAATGAAATTGGATGAAAACCCATGAAATTTGGGATGAACTTCCCCAAGTAGAAATCTGAGGATTTAGGGAGATTTAAACGTCGGATTTTGATAATTCTTGTTCGAGTGAGTTCGTGAGTGAATGGCTGTTCGGAATTTGTATTTTTTATCCGTTTACGAGACGTGGGCCCGGGGGACTTTTTGGGAAAATTTCCTAATTTCGCTTATTAGCTTCGAACTTATTAACTATTTTGATTTCTTAAAGTGATATTTACATTATGCAATCAAATTGATTATATTTGGGCCATTCGGAGTCGGATACTCGTGGCAAGAGCGTGGTATTGAGTTAATTAGTGCACTCGAGGTAAGTGGCTTGCCTGACTCTGTGTTGGGGATTTCCCTTAGGTTGTTTTGATATTGTTTTTGTTATATGGGCGTCGTGTTCGTGAGGTGACGAGTGCGTACACGGGCTATATTTGCTAAAACTCCACTTTTTCCTTTCAAGACGTAAATCATTCATCCCTATTTCACTGTTTCCTGTACTAACCGTGTAGTGTATCTTAGGAATGAGCATGCCTACCTGTCTTACTTGAGTTACTCCTACCTGTTACTATTTGTACCATGTTTAGGTAGTTTTATCCGTATTTTCCTGTGATTTCTTCCTGAATTGTTTAAATAAACTGTATCCGGTGTTCATTGCATTTTATATTTAAATTGGGACTACGGACTAGATTCTAGGAGCTTTCCCCCTATACTGCATAGCATATTTAAATTGGGACTACGGACTAGATTCCGGGAGTTTTCCCCCTGTAGCATTGCATATTTTCTATTGTGATATATGTTGTGCTGAGCCGAGGGCTCCCTTTTACTATTTCTTTCAGCTTACCGTTTCTACTGTTTTGCCTTAGCTTACTATATCTCTTTTGCTTAGATTTTAAACTGACTTACTATAAACATCCAGTAGAGCCTTAACCTGACCTCGTCACTACTTGACTGGGGTTAGGCTTGGGACTTACTGGGTACCAATTGTGGAGTACTCATGCCCTTTCCTGCGCATATTTTCCATGTGCAGATCCAGGTTCCAGCACCCAGTATCGAGGCTAGGAGTATCATTAGCAACTGCTAGGAGACCGCGAGGTAATTCTGTCGCGTCCGCAGAATCCCACGAGTCCCCTTCTACTCTAGTATAGGATTAGTTGACTTATGTATGTTTCCAGTATTTCATTGTATAGAGCTACATTTAGTACAGAGCTTGTGACTGTCGTGACATTTCGGGTTTTGGGAAGTGAAGTTGCTTATGCCGAGTGGTTGAGTTATATGTTTCTTCTTCTTTTCTATTTAAATTATTATATTGCTTTTATTTTCCGCAAGTTTTAGGCTTACCTAGTCGTAGAGACTAGGTTCCGTCATGAGCCCGTTCGGAGGGTAATTCGAGTCGTGACAAGTTGGTATCAGAGCATCTAGGTTCATAGTAGTCACAAGTCAGAAATCGGTTTATTAGAGTCTCGCGGATCGGTGTGGAGACGTCCGTATCTATCTTCGAGAGGCTATGCAACTGTTAAGAACAATCATACTCTTTGGAATTCCTTATCGTGCTAGTTACTGTCATCAAAATTCTTAAACTTTATTCTATTCTTGCTTACAGATAGTGCGTACCCGTACTGGACGTACTGATGACCAGGCACCCGAGCCCCCAATCAGAGCCGCCAGAGGCGGGGGCAGGGGGTAGAGGACGAGCACGCACTACAACCCAAGCACCGGCGAGTTCTGCGATAGAGGAGCCCCCAACAGCTACAATTGGTTGGGCATAGGAGGTCCCTACTATCACTCCACCCTTCTAGGAGACTTTGGCTCAGTTCTTGAGTGCTTTTAGTACTCTATCTCAGGCGGGACTACTCCCGATAACTCCAGCTACATCCCAGGCCGGGGGAGGGGCATAGACTCCCGCAGCCCGTACTCCTGAGCAGATGGTCCATATTGGACAGGTTCTAGAGCATATTCTTATGCCCCCAGCGGCTCTAGTTCAGCATGATACCAGGGTAGCTGCTACGGAGGCAGAGCAGCTCCAACTTGAGAAGTACAAGAAGTACCACCTACCTGATTTCAGCGGACTAGCTTCAGATGACACTCTGGGTTTCCTTGAGGAGTGTCATCGCATACTCTGCACTATGGGTATTGTGGAGACGAGAGGGGTTTCTTTTACTACCTTCCAACTGAGGGGAGTGGCTTATCAGTGGTGGCGTGCCTTTGAGCTGAGTAGTCCGGAGGAGGCAGCCTCACTTACTTGGGATCAGTTCTCCGAGATGTTCTTACTTGAGTTTGTCCCTCAGAGCCTCAGGGATGCTTGGCGTGCAGAGTTTGAGCAGTTATGCCAGGGTACCATGACCATGTCAGAGTATGCAGTCCGTTTCAATGACTTGGCTCGCCATGCACCAGCTTTGGTTGTCACTGTCAGAGAGAGGGTTCGACGCTTCATTGAGGAACTCCACCCCAGTATTCGGACCAGTATGGCCAGAGAGCTGGAGACAGATATCACTTATCAACATGCTATGAGTATTGCCAGGAGGATTGAGAGTATGTTATCCCGGACAGGGAGGAGAGAGAGGCCAAGAGGTCTTGAGAGACTGGTCATTTTTCATGAGTTCGTGCACCAGCAGCACGCTATGGTAGGGGTTTAGTGAGCCGCCCCATTCATTTAGCTCTTCCAGCAGCCAGTCGTATTTCAGCTCCTCCTAGACCTCAGGAGACTTATTATGCGCCGCCAGTATCTTATGTGCCTCATGTACGAGGTGCTATCACCGGCCAACCCAGTAGGCCAGTTCAGGGTCAGCATCAGCCGCCACGTCCTTCGAGGGGTTGTTTTGAGTGTGGTGACCCTCGCCACGTGATCAGAGATTTCCCCAGAGCTAAGAAGGGTGCACCATCGCAATCTTATCAGGCCCCACGTGCTCCACTGGGTCCTCCAGCTATTCTTCCAGTCCTAGCTGCTACCCCACCTTCTCAGACAGCTCGAGGTGGAGGTCGGGGAGGTCGAGGTCGCCCTGGAGGGGGAGGCCAGGCCAGGTACTGTGCTCTTCCATCTCGTTCAGAGGTCGTTGCTTCAGATTCGGTCATCACAGGTATTGTCCCTGTTTGTCATAAGGATGCATCCGTATCATTTGATCCGGGTTCTACGTACTCATATGTATCTTCTTATTTTGCTTCACATCTGGGGATATCTCGGGACTCTTTGAGTTCCCCCGTATATGTTTCTACTCTCGTGGGAGATTCTCTTGTTGTGGACCGCGTATATCGGTCGTGTTTGATTGTTATCAGTGGTTTTGAGACCAGGGCTGATCTGTTACTACTCACTATGGTAGATTTCGATGTTATATTAGGCATGGACTAGTTGTCTCCCCACTATGCTATTCTTGATTTTCACGCCAAGACCGTGACGCTGGCTATGCCAGGTTTGCCGAGGTTAGAGTGGAGAGGTTCCTTAGAGTATACTCCCTGCAGGGTCATTTCTTTTCTTAAGGCTCAGCGGATGGCCGAGAAGGGGTGTGATGCGTATTTGGCTTATGTGAGAGATGATAGTGCTGAGACCCCTACAGTTGAGTCAGTTCCAGTTGTGCGGGACTATCCTGATGTATTTCCAGCTGATCTTCCAGGTATGCCGCCCGATAGAGATATTGATTTCGGCATTGATTTGTTGCCGGGCAATTAGCCCATTTCCATTCCTTCTTATCGTATGGCTCCTCCTGAGTTGAAGGAGCAGTTGCAGGAGTTTCTTGATAAGGGTTTCATCAGGCCCAGTGTTTCACCTTGGGGTGCTCCGGTAATATTTGTGAAGAAAAAGGATGGTTTGATGCGTATGTGTATTGATTACCGGCAGCTGAACAAAGCTACAGTGAAGAACATGTACCCAATGCCTCGCATTGATGATTTATTTGACCAGTTACAGTGTGCTAGGGTGTTCTCCAAGATTGACCTGCATTCGCGCTATCATCAGTTGAAGATTCGGGAGCCAGACATCCCGAAGACTGCCTTCAGGACCAGATATGGCCATTATGAGTTCCTTGTTATGTCATTTGGGCTGACCAATGCCTCAGCAGCCTTTATGCACCTGATGCACAGCGTATTTCGGCTTTATCTTGATACTTTCGTCATCGTGTTCATTGATGACATCTTGGTATATTCTCAGTCCCAAGAGGACCATGAGCAGCATTTGAGGATTGTGCTTCAGACTTTGAGGGAGAAGAAATTGTATGCCAAATTTTCCAAGTGTGAATTTTGGCTTGATTCTATGGCATTCCTAGGCCATGTGGTGTTTCGTGATGGGATCAAGGTAGACCCGAAGAAGGTGGAGGCAGTGCAGAGTTGGCCTAGACCGTCTTCAGCTACTGAGATCCGCAGTTTCCTCGGCGGAAAAGGGTTCAAAATACCCCTAAACTATTGGAAAAGGTTTTAAAATACCCTTCATCCACCTATTGGGCTAAAAATATCCCTCCATCCACTTTTTTGGTTCATTTATGCCCTTTAACCGTTAGGTCAATGCTAAATTAAAAAAAAAATTATTCTTTTTTGTAAAACTTAAAAAAAATATTTGCAAAATATTTACGTTTTTTTAAAACTAATACACCAAGAGTAACACAAATTTAGTAAAGTCTTCTTCTTCTTTTTTTCAGTTTTTACAAAAAATATATATTTTTCAGTTTTTTTAAAGCATTTTTGTTTGTAAAAACTGAAAAAAAATGTTTTTAATAAAATATTTCCGTTTTCTAAAACTGAAAAAAAAAATTCGTTTTTGAAAAATATTTTTTTTCAGTTTTTTTAAAAAACGATTTTTTTTAAATGAAAAACAAAAATTAAACGGAATGTTTTAAAAAACTGAAAAAAATTATTTTCAAAAACGAAATATTTTGTTGAACTTTTTTTTTCAGTTTTTGACAAACGAAAATATTTTATTAATTTTTTTTTTCCAGTTCTTACAAAAAAAAACAATTTTTACAAAAGAAAATGCTTTAAAAAAACTGGAAAAAATAGTTTTTTGTAAAAACTGAATTGTTTTTGTAAAAACTGAAAAATAAAATAAAAAGACTTTACTAAATTAGTGAACTATTTGTGCAGTAGTTAAAAAAAAAAATTGCACATTTTTTTTTAAAAGTTTTACAGAAAGAATAATAATTATTTTTAATTTAGCATTGACCTAACGGTTAAGGCATAAGTGAACCAAAAAAGTGGATGGAAGGGTATTTTTAGCCCAATAGGTGGATGAAGGGTATTTTTAAACCTTTTCCAATAGTTTAGGGGCATTTTAAACCCTTTTCCGTTTCCTTGGTTTGGCTGGGTACTATCGCCGTTTTGTAGAGGGATTTTCATCCATTGCAGTGCCTATGACCAGACTGACCCAGAAGGGTTCCCTTTCATATGGACTGAGGAGTGCGAGGAGAGCTTTCAGAAGCTCAAGATAACCCTGACTACAGCTCCAGTGTTGGTATTGCCTACAGGTTCGGGGTCCTATACGGTCTATTGTGATGCTTCGAGGATTGGCCTTGGGGCGGTGCTGATGCAGGACGGTAGGGTGATTGCCTACGTGTCCAGACAGTTGAAGGTGCATGAGAAGAACTATCCAGTTCATGATCTCGAGTTGGCGGCGATTGTTCACGCTCTGAAGATATGGCGTTATTATTTGTACGGTGTTCCCTGTGAGATCTTCACTGATCACCGGAGTTTACATCACATATTCAGGCAGAAGGACCTCAATTTGCGCCAGTGTAGGTGGTTGGAGTTACTCAAGGATTATGACATCACTATATTATACCACCCAGGGAAGGCCAATGTGATGGTCGATGCCTTGAGTCGTCGGGCAGAGAGTTTGGGGAGTTTGGCATATCTTCATGCAGCTGAGAGGCCCTTAGCCTTGGATGTTCAGTCCTTAGCTACTCTCTTCAGGATAGAGTTCGGCGGGGTGATGCCAGAGATGTGACCATAGGTGATGATGGGGTGATGAGGATGCAGGGCCATATATGTGTGCCAAAATGTAGATGGACTTCGTGTCACGACCCAAATCCTAATTCGGGTCGCGATGGCGCCCAACAACAGGGTTAGGCAAGCCAATATAGAAAACACTAGATGATATCCCCTTGCCCATCTGATCTAAACATGTCGGAAATTACCAATTTTAAACAATTAACATAATGCTAGCATGATACGACATAAACACCATAAAAATATGAAGGCATAGGGCCAAACCGAAGCACATATATAGATACACAGCCCAAACCCAAAATATAAATTGCGTGTGTGCCAAGAACTAGTGTCACGAGTGTTACGGGAAACTACTGAATATATAATAACTACAATATACACATAGTCTCAGTCTGAATGAAATAGACAGAGAATATAACAAAAGAAACTCCAGGGTGCTGCTAGGAAGTCGCCGGGAAAACTGCTCACCGTGAAGTATGACCACACTATCAATATCTAGCACCGGCCTGATAATCAGACGTACCAGCCTCCGGACCTGTACAGTCAAGTACAGAAAAGAAAAGAAAGTGCAGCATGAGTACATAAATGAATATGTACCCAGTGAGTATCACGTCTAATCTCGAAGAAGTAGTGACGAGAGGTCGACTCGATACTCACTAAGGTCCAACAGTTAACATAAAGCAGAATATAAGGAAAACAGTAGACATGTAAGCAATATATCACAATGAAGTAAACACAAGGTTTTCAGGTAAGTACTGAAAGCAAATGACAATTTCCACTTTCTCTTCTCCCCAATATTGCCTTAAATCATAAATCAGGGAACAACACCAAATAGTCATGCGCACACAAGGATAAGACAACAGACTGGAGTCATAAGGAAGAATAGCTAGGCACTGCCGGGGATCGACCGGCCCGTACCAAGAGTGCATGCCTACCAATAATCATGCCTACGCACTGCCGGGGATCGACCGGCCCGTACCAAGAGTGCGTCTATCAATGTAATCATATCATATCATAGTGAAAAATAGCTATGAATTGCTGGGGATCGACCGGCCCGTACCAAGAGTGCATGCTTAACAATAATCCTGCCTACGCACTGTCGGGGATCGACCGGCCCGTACCAAGAGTGCGTCTATCAATGTAATCATATCATAGTGTAACTTCATCCATGCACTGTCAGGGATCGACCGGCCCGTAACAAGAGTGCATTCTTAATTAAATCCTGATGCACTGCCGAGGATCGACCGGCCCGTACCAAGAGTGCACTATAAAATCCGCTGTGGCGTACGACCCGCTCCCCCAAGAGTGAAGGAGGATTTACATATTGCTCGCGGAATGTAAATGGCAAAGCGACAACATGCGCACACAAAACATCAAGTCTACTTCACTTATCAAATATTTTCAAATATTCAATCAAGGAAATACTCAGGGATAACAATGATATATCAAGCAAGAATTTATAACATAGAAGTCATATCAAGGCAGAATACAAGGCATGTTGTGGTCCTAAACTACCCGGACATAACACATGTAGTCGCTACGTACGGACTCTCGTCACGTGGTACGCACGTAGCCCCCAAAACAATTACATACAACACATAGAATACCTATGGGGCCAGTTCCCTCTTACAAGGTTAGAAAGGAGACTCACCTCGTGACGATATCACCCCTCGGATCAAGGACGCGCCCGAATCTCCGAAATCTACTCTCGACGGCTCACAACTAGCCAAACATGGTATAATTGATTCAATTTCAGTTGAAGGAGAATTAACAAGAAATCATAAAATTAAGCATTCTTGAAGGTTTTTGGAATTTCGACCCCGGGCCCACACGTTCGGATTTAGAAATTTTTTGAAGGAATCAATTACCCGGAGTCTAAGGATCATAATTATGCAAGTCCTTGCTAGAATTCATGACAAAAATGAGTAATTCATAATTTCCCAAAATCCCTAAATTTCTATCAATTTCTATGAATTTTTAGGATAATTAGAAGGGAATTTCATTAGGAATTGATGTTAAAATCATGAAAACTAAGGAATTAACTTACCTTGATGACAATGGTGGAACACCCTCTTGAAATGCTCTCAAAACCTTGAGGAGGAAGATGAAAATGGAGGAAAAATGGGTTGGGTCCCGTATTAGAATACACTGCCCAGCTGCTTGTACTATGCGATCGCAGCTGGGCCAGTGCGTTCGCACAGGGCAATTGCCCAGGACCCTCAAGAAGCATAGTGCGATCGCAGCTGAAGGCTGGCGATCGCAGAGAGTAGCAGGCAGGGGGGGTAGGCAGTTTTGTGCGATCGCGGGGGTGAAGGCTGCGATCACGGAGAACAAAAGGGGCCCAGTCAAAGCATACCATGTGCGATCGCGGATAGACCTGTGCGATCGCACAGGTCATTTTCCCACCCCAGGTCCAACCTCTTGTGCGATCGCAACTGATTGCCTGCAAACGCACTGAAGAAAACCAGACAGAAAAATTCTGGTGTTTTGGAATTAACTCTGAGGGGTCCGAAACTCACCCGAGCCCCTCGGGACCCCGTTCAAAGACACTAACAAGTTTGTATTCATGATACGGACTCGCTCAAACTTTCAGAACATAAAAAACAACAACGAAACTCAAAATTCAATCCCAAAACCAAATTGAATCAACTTAAGAACTTAAGAAATTCTAGAATTTACTTCAATGCGCCAAACGGGTCTATACTATTCGAAATGACTTCAAATTTTGCAGACAAGTCATAAATGACATAACGGAACTATTCCCAATCTCAGAATTGTATTCGGACCTCGGTAGCATAAAATCACATTCCAAACCAAATTTCAAGTTCTATGAAAATCCTCAAAACTTCACTAACTCTAAATTTCCCATTTTAATCTGAAACACGTCAAATCAAGTCCGTTTCTTACCAAATTTCACAGATAACTTAAATAACACATATTGAACCTGTTCCGGGCTCCAAACCCATAATACAAGCCCGGCAGCACAGGTTTCACACCAAGGTCCATTTTCATAAGTCTTTATTATTTTCAGAAAATAATTTTCTTTAAAAATTCATTTCTCGGACTTGGGTCCTCGAAATTCAATTTAGGGCATACGCCCAAGTCCCATATTTTTCTACGGACCTTCTGGGACCGTCAGATCACGGATCCGGGTCTGTTTACCAAAAATGTTGACCAAGGTCAACTTTATTCAATTAATTATCATAAATTCAACTCTTTATCAAGTTTCCACATAAAGGCTTCCCGGCTACGCGCCCGGGCTATGCACGCACATCGAGGTGAGATTGACGAAGGCTTTTGGGGCCTCGGAACATAGTCATAATTAAATTTACATAAGATGACCCTTTAGGGTCATCACACTTCGGGAGTTGATTCTTGAGGAGGCCCATAGTTTGCGGTATTCCATCCATCCGGGTACCGCGAAGATGTAGCAGGATCTGAGACAACACTATTGCTGGCGAAGGATGAAAAAGGATATAGTGGAGTTTGTAGCCAAATGTCTCAATTGTCAGCAGGTCAAATGTGAGCATCAGAGACCGGGAGGGTTACTTCAGAAGATTGAGCTTCTAGAGTGGAAGTGGGAGCGGATCACCATGGACTTTGTGGTTGGACTTCCTCGGACTTTGAGGAACTTCGATGCTATTTGGGTGATTGTGGATCGGCTGACCAAATCAGCCCATTTCATCCCAGTGTTAATGTGATGACCCAAAAGGTCATCCCGTGTATTGTTTGCTAAATATGTGTTCCGAGGCCATGAAAGCCTCCTTCTATCTTACCTCGATTTGCGTGCGCAGCCGGGGTGTGTAGCCAGGAAGCCTTGGTGTGAAAAACTGATAAAAATGATGTTTTTGTATTGAAATTTGAATAAGGTTGACTTTGGTCAACATTTTTGGTAAACGGACCCGGACCCGTGATTTGACAGTCCCGGAGGGTCCGTAGGAAAATATGGGACTTGGGCGTATGCCCGAAATCAAATTCCGAGGTCCCAAGACCGAGAAATGAATTTTTAAAAGAAATTATTTTCTGAAAAATATAATAGATTTTGAAAATGAAATTCTATGTGAAACCTGAGGTATCAGGCCCGTATTATGGTTCCAGAGCCCGGTACAGGTTTGATATGGTTTATATGTGTTGTCTGTAAAGTTTGGTAAGAAACGGAATCCATTTGACGTGGTTCGGACCTTAAATGCAAAATTGGATGTTTAAAGACGTTTTGAGAAATTTCATTGATTTTGAGGTTTAATTCGATGTTTGAGATGTTATTTTGGTGATTTGATCGCACGAGTAAGTCTGTAGGATGTTTTTGAGGTTGTGTGCATATTTGGGTTGGAGCCCCGAGGGCTCGGGTGTGTTTCGGGCATGTTTTCGGGGTGTTTGAACTTAAGAAAACACTGCTGGTGCACAAGATCTCGTGTGCCCGCACCTGCGAGCCTAGGGCCGCAGGTGCGAGACCGCAGGTGCGCCTCTAGGCACGCAGGTATGGTCCCTCTCGCAGATGCGGACCCTTCTTCGCAGGAGCGATTCCGCAGGAGCGGATAACCTTTCCGCAGGTGCGGCCGCCTATGGGCCTGTCCATCTCCGCAGGTGCCATCCCTTTCTCGCACCTATGAGATTGCAGGTGCGACCCAAGCATCGCAGGTGCGAGAGTCGAGCAGCGGAGTTTTTAAAAACAATTTCAGACGTTCTTCTTCAAACTTTTTCTCGAAAATAAAAGACTTAGGCGATTTTCTCAAGAGATTTTCTTCCCAAATCGTAGGTTCACTAACTGATTTCCTTCAACTTTCTAATGTTTTCATCAATTATCATCAAGAATCCTAGGGTTTTTCATGGTAGAAATTTGGGGATTTGGGTAGAGTTAGGGCTTTTTTATTATTTGGGAAGTTGACCTCGTTTTGAGGTCGGATCTCAAAACAAATTACTTATTCAGGATCGTGGGTGAATGGGTGATCGGGTTTTGGTCCGAACCTCGTGTTTGGACCAAGCGGGCCCGGGGTCGATTTTTGGATTTTTGGGAATGTTGGGAAATCTATAATTAAGCATTGGAATTGAATTGTTTAGCATTTATTGATGTTATTGAGTCGATTATGTCTAGATACGATTGATTTGGAGTCGGGTTCGAAAGGGAAAGCGGTGCTTGAGGCTTGATTTTGATCTTTGGAGTCGAGGTAAGTGTTTGGCTTAACCTTAGCTTGAGGGAATAGGTGTTGAGTCTTATTTGCTACGTGTTTAATCCATGTCCAATATATAGGTGAGGTGACGAGTACCTATATGTTGTGGTCAAGCATGCCCGTGAGTCGAATATGAGTAATTATGTGATTTTCATTGAGGTTTAATATCGATTTGTCAATTATTCATTTGAGGGAAATTCTTGGTTGTGAATATTGTTGAGTATTTGATCGGCTGAGAAATATTTTGCTAAATTATACACTTGTATGGGATTGGTTATAGTTGTGTCCCTTGCCGGGGCGGTATTATTTTCGTTGATTATTCCTTTGCACTTATGGTTTCTTATTGTTGATTTTCTTGCCAAATCGTTTTTTTTTTATATTTATGCACGAGGGGACATTTCGTGCCACGTTTATGTTATTTATGCACGAGGGGACATTTTGTGCCATGTTTATGTTATTTATGCACGAGGGGACATTCCGTGCCACATTTATGTTATTTATGCACGAGGGGACATTCCGTGTCGTGTTTATGATTATTATGCACGAGGAAACATTTTGTGCTGTGTTGATGATATTTATGCACAATGGGACATTCTGTGCCGTGATTGTGATGATATATGCACGAGGGGACATTCCGTGTCGTGTGGTGATACTTTAGCACGAGGTGACATGCCGTGCCATTTCTTTTCACTTGTTTATTTCGTGTTGTTAATGCTCGTTGTTATTTTGATATTTGAACTGCTGCCTCATTCTGTCATTTCAGTATTTGCTACCCCTTTTCCCCAGTATGTTTCCCTAGTTATTGTACTTAACTGTTTATTCCCTGTTATATTTTATTTAAACTGCACAGGTGATATTATTTGTCGTGTCCTAGCCTCGTCACTACTTCGCCGAGGTTAGGCTCGACACTTACTCAGTACATGGGGTCGGTTGTACTGGTGCTACACATGCACTTCTTTATGTTGTGCAGATCCCAGTACCTGACCTAGTGGACACTGATCGAGGAGGCTTCCTTCAGTCCACCAGGCGACACTAAGGTAGTCCTGCAGGCGTCCGCAGGCCTTGGCGTCACCTCCTATCATACTTCTTTTTCCTGTCTTTACGTATTTCTGAGACAGTAGTACCTTGTTTATTCAGACCTCTATTTATAGTAATCATAGACAATCCGTGAAATTGTGACACAAGATTTTGGGAGTTGTTATCAAGGATTTTGTAATACTATTAACCTAAGTTGTTAGATTTCATTTCTTCTGCACTTTGATTTCTAATTGTTCTTGTACATCACTGTTAAATGCTAAATAATAAAGGAACATGCTAGAATAACTGGTAACGTTGGCTTGTCTAGCGGGTTCAATGTTAGACGCCATCACGGTCCCGACAGTGGGATTTCGGGTCGTGACAGTTGACTACATATTCATCCGAGAGGTTGGCTGAGATTTATATCAGGGAGATTGTTCACCTTCACGGTATTCCAGTATATATCATTTCAGATAGGGGTACATAGTTCACTTCACGGTTCTGGAGAGCCGTTTAGCAGGAGTTAGGCACAAGGGTGGAGTTGGGTACAACCTTTCACCCTCAGACGGACGGGCAGTCCGAGCGCACGATTCAGATTCTCGAGGATATGCTCCGTGCCTGTGTGATGGATTTTGGAGGGTCATGGGACCGATACTTGCCACTTGCAGAGTTTGCTGATAACAATAGCTACCAGTCCAGCATTCAGATGGCGTCGTATGAGGCTTTGTATGGTAGGCGGTGCAGGTCTCCGGTGGGGTGTTTGAGCCGAGCGAGGCCCAATTGTTGGGTACAGATTTGGTCCATGATGCCCTGGACAAGGTGAAGGTGATTCAGGAGAGACTTCGCACAGCTCAGTCTAGGCAGAAGAGTTATGCGGATCAGAAGGTTTGTGACTTGGCATTTATGGTTGGTGATCGGGTTTTGCTTCGGGTATCGCCTATGAAGGGCGTCATGAGGTTCGGGAAGAAGGGTAAACTGAGTCGAGGTTTATTGGCACTTTTGAGGTATTGCAGCGCGTTGGGGTGGCTTATGAGTTGGCCTTTCCTCCCAGCCTAGCAGGTGTTCATCTGGTATTCCACGTCTCCATGCTCCGGAAGTATCACGGTGGCCCGACTCATGTTTTAGATTTCAGTTCAGTCCAGTTGGACAAGGATCTATCATTTGCTGAGGAGCCTGTAGCTATATTGGATAGGCAGGTCAGGAAGCTCAGGTCGAAGAATATTGCCTCAGCCAAGGTTCAGTGGAGGGGTCATTCGATCGAGGAGGCGACTTGGGAGACCGAGCAGGATATGCGGAGTCAGTACCCTCATCTTTCACAATTTTCTTAAGAGAGGGAGAATGTAACGACCCGGTCGGTCGTTTTGAGAGTTTACGCCCCGAACCATTAATAATTGTTTCTCCCATGTCTCTTTCTGCTTTTGGGACTTGTCAGAACGTTGAGTGTTGAGATTCGGAGGGATTTTGGACACATAGTCCATAAATATGAATTTTAACTTTAGAAATCGGTCCATAGTTAGAACTGTGAGAAAACGGATCCAGAATGGAATTTTGTCGACTTCATTAGCTCTGTTAGGTGATTTCGGGGTTAGGAGCGTGTTCGGAATGTGTTTTTGAGGTCTGTGGTAGATTTAGGCTTGAATTGGCAAAAGTTAGAATTTTGACGATTTCGGCCGATAGGTGAAATTTTGATATCGGGCTCGAAATGGAATTCCGGAAGTGACAGCAGGTCCGTAGTGTCATTTATGACCTCTGTGTAAAATTTGAGGTCATTCAGAGGCGTTTTGACGTGTTTTGGCATCGAATGTGGATTTTGGAAATTTCATAAATTATTAGGTTTGAATCTACGCATAATTGATGATTTTGATGTTATGATATGTGTTTTAAAGGCTCAACTAAGTTTGAATGAAGTATTAGGACTGGTTGGTAAGTTTGGTTGAGGTCCCCGGGGGTCTCGGGAATGTTTCGGATGCTCAACGGGTGATTTTGGAACTTAGAGAAACAGCAGAACCATTGTTGGTTCTAGTGTTTCGCACCTGCGGACGGGGAAGCGCAGGTGCGGAGGATTGGCTCGCAGATGCGGATTTTGGGTGGGGGATGCCAGTGGTCGCAGGTGCGATCTGGGTTCCGCAGGTGCGGGACCGCATATGCGGCCAAGTGACCGCAGGTACGGCCCCAGCCCTGTTAAGTGACTTTCCGCACCTGCGATGGATTTTCCGTAGGTGCGGCACCGCAGGTGCGGTCCAAGAGTCGCAGGTGCGGAATCCCTGGGTTGTTTATACAAAAATCCAAGGGTTTGAAATTCATAACTCCAAAAATGATTTAGAGCTCGGGTTGGCGATTTTCAGTGGGTTTCGAAGAGGAGATTCATAAGTAACATTTCCTAACCTTAATTCACTTGTATAACATTAATCTCTATCAATTTCTTCAATATAATCAATGAAATTGGATGAAAACCCATGAAATTTGGGATGAACTTCCCCAAGTAGAAATCTGAGGATTTAGGGAGATTTAGACGTCGGATTTTGACAATTCTTGTTCGAGTGAGTTCGTGAGTGAATGGGTGTTCGGAATTTGTAATTTTATACGTTTCCGAGATGTGGGCCCGGGGGACTTTTTGGGCAAATTTCCTAATTTCGCGTGTTAGCTTCGAACTTAGTAATTATTTTGATTCCTTAAAGTGATATTTACATTATGCAATCGAATTGATTAGATTTGGGCCATTCGGAGCCGGATACTCATGGCAAGAGCGTGGTATTGAGTTGATTAGCGCAGTCAAGGTAAGTGGCTTGCCTAAATACTGTTTTTGTTATATGGGCGCCGTGTACGTGAGGTGACGAGTGCGTACACGGGCTATATTTACTAAAACTACGCTTTTTCCTTTCATGACGTAAATCATTCATCCATATTTCACTTTTTCCTGTACTAACTGTGTAGTGTAGCTTAGGAATGTGCATGCCTACCTATCTTACTTGAGTTACTCCTACTTGTTACTATTTGTACCATGTTTAGTTAGTTTTATCCGTATTTGCCTGTGATTTCTTCCTGAACTGTTTAAATAAACTATATCCGGTGTTCATTGCATTTTATATTTAAATTGGGACAACGGACTAGATTCCGGGAGCTTTCCCCCTGTACTGCATAACATATTTAAATTGGGACTACGGACTAGATTCCGGGAGCTTTCCCCCTGTACTGCATAGCATATTTAAATTGGGACTATGGACGAGATTCCGGGAGTTTTCCCCTCTATTGCATTGCATATTTGCTATTGTGATATATGTTGTGCTGAGCCGAGGGCTCCCTTTTACTATTTCTTTCAGCTTACCATTTCTACTGTTTTGCCTTAGCTTACTATATCTCTTTTGCTTAAATTTTAAACTGACTTACTATAAACATCCAGTAGAGCCTTAATCTGACCTCGTCACTACTTGACTAGGGTTAGTCTTGGCACTTACTGGGTACCAATTGTGGAGTACTCATGCCCTTTCCTGCGCATGTTTTCCATGTGAAGATCTAGATTCCAGCACCCAGTATCGAGGCTAGGAATATCACTAGCAACTACCAGGAGATCGCGAGGTAATTCTGCCGCGTCCGCAGAATCCCACGAGTCCCCTTCTACTCTTGTATATGATTAGTTGACTTATGGATGTTTCAAGTATTTCATTGTATAGAGCTACATTTAGTACAGAGCTTGTGACTGTCGTGACATTCCGAGTTTTGGAAAGTGAAGTTGTTTATGCCGAGAGGTTGAGTTATATGTTTCTTCTTCTTTTCTATTTAAATTATTATATTGCTTTTATTTTCCGTAAGTTTTAAGCTTACCTAGTCGTAGAGACTAGGTGTCGTCACGAGCCCGCTCGGAGGGTAATTCGGGTCGTGACAGTTCATGCCCGCATGTCTCGATAGACAGGTCAAAAGTCCTCCAAGTAGGCAATCAGCTCAGCAAAAGATGTTGGTGCACTCTAGTTGCTCCGGAGTTGCTTGTTTGGTCAGTATGATTTCGATGTGTATTGTTTGGTATGGCGAGGCTCTGTCCCGAACTTTATGACAATTATGTATCCTTAGAGGCTTGTAGACAGATGTCATGTACCTAAAAGATTGTATGGCCTTGTCAGCCTATGTTCAGTATACGAGTGATTATTTTGGTCTTAGAGGCCCATAAGTCTTATGTATAAGTTGGTATTACATGTTGTATTCTACATATTTCACGGCAGCCTCTTCGGCTCAATTATCTATGCTAGTATGATACGAAAAGATACGTTATGTTGGTACTCGGTTGAGTAAGGTACCGGGTGCCCGTCGCGGCCCATCGGTTTGGATCGTAACAGGATCGAATTGCGTGCCGCAATAACCTATGTGTTTATGTTTCCCTGAACTGTTTTAGCTTTATGGTATTCTCTTTTTGAACTTAAGGATTGGTAATTTCTAAATGATTTTGATTTGTTTTTGGGAGTTGTAGTTATTTCTTGCAATTTACTGCTTGATTCTATTCTATATTTCTTTTTCTACTTTTATTATGTATACTGCGTACATGTTGTAGTGTGAGTGACTCGCCTTAGCCTTGTCACTACTTCGACGAGGTTAGGCTCGGCACTTACGAGTACATGTGGTCGGTTGTACTCACACTACACTCTGCATTTCTTGTGCAGATTTTGGTGCCGGTCTTAGTTGATCGTGAGGTTAGTTGCTGGATTCACTCGACAGGAGACCCAAGGTAGATCTGCCGGCGTCCGCAGACCCTGGAGTCCCCTTCTAGACATTGCACTTTACTGTTTCTTTCCTTCAAAAATATTTGTATTTCTTTCAGACTTTTACTTGTAGTAAATCTTAGAAGTTCGTGAATTGTGACTCCAGATCCGGATAGTAGTATATATTGAGGCTATTATATATTTCCGCACTCATTTTAATTCGTTCTAGTTTGATTGTTGTTATTTACTGGATTGAATAAGGATTGGATTAATAATTCTCTAACGTTGGATTGCCTAGCAAGTGAAATGTTGGCGCCATCACGGTCCCAACAGTGAGAATTCCGGGTCGTGACAGAAACAAGCCTTCAAAAGACAGACTTCCAATATATATACGGGGACCAAATTTATTACAAAAATAAAAATGCATAAACAAATATTGGGCTACAATTAAAAAACATAATCAAAACCCATATAAAAAACACGTATACAAATTATCATTAAACACAACTAATCAAATAGAAACGAAACTCCAATATAATATAATACTCCCCCAGTATAAAAATCTGAACAACTAGCCTTCAGAGGTCACGCTTCCCGTATAATATACTGGAACCAAATTTATTAGTAACAATAGTTATCCATAAAAAAAATACAGAAAAACATAATCAAATACAACATACTTAATAAAAAAATATAAATTAATTTATATTGCACAACAAACCTTCAGAAGTCAATTAAAAACATAATCAAATACAACATGTAAAAACTCCAGTATATTATAAAACGCATCCAGCATATAATACTAGACAACAAGACTTTAGAGGTCAGACTTACAAAATAATTTACTGGAACAAAATTTATTACAAAATAATCAAATTTTTAAGTATGAAGTCCAGCACATTGTTCTGGATTTCAAGTTTTAACAAGAACTCGAGCAATCTATAATGTTGTTGAGGCAAAAAACTACTTCAAAATTAACCCTGATGTACAACGATTACAAAAATATTTGAACAACTTATCAAAACAAGTTACGCAACGATTACAACATTACAACATAAAATTAATAACAGAGCGACAAGATTACCAGAAATAAGATAAACTACTGAACAGAGGAAAAATAATCGTAGATGTTAAAATACCACAAATATTTAAATGTTAACAATACGGAAATCAAAATTAAAACAAACGAAACAACAATAAGTACCTAGACCAAATTCGAAACAAGTGCTCTCATGAAAGCGAAACTCGTACACTGCTCTAAAAAGAAAGCAAAAAGCGAATAAAAGACGAAAAGTAACTAAACAGGATGTTAAAAAGGACACGGACAAATATATCATTTACTAATATATTTTAAGTTAAAATGGTCAGAGATCGATTACATTAGCGACATGGCTATCGCCAGCGGTAAAAATGGCTACACCATGCCATTTTGACCTATTGAAGTGCTATTCAGTGCACAGCTAAACCCAAAAAGTCAGTCCTTGCAAAATGTGGGGGAAATGCAAAGTTAGTCACTAATTAGACATGTATTTACTTTTAAGCCACTGTTTAAAATGTCTTTAGTCTTTAGCCACTGCTTTAATAAACTTTACCCGCCCGGACGAAAATACCCTTATTGCTCATAAAGTGTCCTTAATTTATTAGCTTGTTACTGTAAGTTCAGGACTAACTGTCCTTAATTTATGAGCTTGTAAGTCTAATTTTAGGACTACTTGTCCTTAACTTTTGAACTTGTAACTCTAAATTCAGGACTACATGTCCTTAACTTTTGAACTTGGAACTCGAAGTTCAGGACTACCTGTCCTTAATTTATGTGCTTGTAACTCTAAGTTAAGGACTACCTGTCCTTAATTTATGTGCTTGTAACTCTAAGTTAAGGACCAAGTATCCTTAATTTTTGAACTTCCAACTCTAAGTTCAGGACCAAGTTTCCTTAACTTATGAGCTTGTTATTGTAAGTTGAGGACTAGTTGTCCTTAATTTATGAGCTTGTAAGTCTAAGTTAAGGACTACATGTCCTTAGTTTTTGAGTTTGTAACTCTAAGTTCAGGACTACATGTCCTTCAGTTTTGAATTTGTAACTCTAAGTTCAGGACTATCTATCTTTAATTTCTGTGCTTGTAACCCTAAGTTAAGGACTACCTGTCCTTAATTTCTATACTTGTAACTCTAAGTTAAGTACTCCAAATTATTTTTCCAACAAAAAGTTCCATTTCTACTAAAATTGAAAGAATTACAAATTTAAAGAAAATAAGAGTACAATTTCAGAGATTAACAACCAAATCATCCTACAATTTCTTGGTTGGTTCGTTGACGAGTTTACAAAAATTAAACAAGTGATAGAAGAACAATAATAAGGACATATGAGAAGAACAAAGAAAGAAATTATGAATTTTAGTTAATGCTTTTGCGCTTCTAAGTTCTATGTGACGTTCATCATCATTTTCACAAACCCTTCCTACCAAAAATAAATAAATCATTTTCACAAACTTGCGAATGATAACATGTCTCTGCATCGAACTTGAGAGAGAAGTAAGGATGTTATCTAGGCCGGGCCCGGACTTAAATGGGCCAAACAGTCCCGGGCTCAGGCGGGCTGGGCTCAAGCGGTCCCGGGCCTAACGGTTTCGGGCTTAGCAGTCCTGGAGGGTGGACCCGGCCACTGTGGGCCTAAGCCCATATGGGCCCGGGCTAAATGGGCCCGGGCCCACGGGCCTAAATGGGCCTAAGTGTTCCGGGCTATTTTTAAAAAAAATTGTTTTTCTAAGGAAATTTCTTGTAAATTATATTATATAATTGTGACTTAAATCTTGTAATTCAAATTTAAACACCAAAAAATTATAAAGAGATATTCAAACTTGCACTTATCATTGCATAATAAATTAATAATACTTCAAATTAATCTAACAAACTACAACATTAAGCATAATACGTCTGATAATTTTAAAATAACACAAATTGTTTGAAATAAACTTAAAATCTTAAATACGAATGTCTGGAGAACGCGCAAGACAACTCTTTATTATATGCCTCCCTAAAGAGCCTGTGCCTTCCAACTTTGGACGCCAAGTGTAGACTCGACCACAGTTCTTGCACTTTACTATGTAAAATTCTTCATTTTCTTCTACCATATTATAGTGTTCCCGAACAAATGGCTAACTCTAGAATCACCGGGCATGATTTAACTTGAATTGAGAATTTGAGTTTGAGAAATGAGAGATGAGTAAAGACTTGAAGACTTTAATTTGAGTTTGAGATTGAGAAAGATTGATGATTTTGTGAGTAAAAATGAAAGAATGAGGGGGTATTTATAGTTGAGAATAGGGAAAAAGTATAATTATAAAAAGTTTTGGGTTAAACAAAGTTTGAGGGCCAAATTGCTATTTTTTTAAAAGCCAAACGGCTAAATTGGAAGGTCAACGACTGGTTTTTAAACTTCCAACCGTTGGCCAATTTAATTTTTTTTTATGTAATTATATTATATTATCTAAGACAATTTATTGTAAATTATATTATATAATTGTGACTTAAATCTTGTAATTCAAGTTTAAACATTAAAAAAATTGTAAAGAAATATTCAAGGAAATGGCTTATAATTTTTATTATTACGACATTAAAAAAATGGCAATATCTTTCTTAGTCTTCCTCCCCCCAATGGAATGAGCACAACAAGGTGCTAATACCACCATTAAAAGGAAAAAAAACTAATGAGTAGTAATCACATCAATCCAATGAGTGGTAATAGTAAGATAATCACAATCATTACCACTTCTACCAATATCAGTAGTAATAGCGACGCGATAATTTATATGAGTAAATAAATAGCACAAATATTGTTCATATTCATGTTTATATTTATAAATATCGCTCTTTACGGTTGTGCGAGGCCATCCTTTATAAGTAGGATTAAAAACTCTTCTAATATAATGCACAAAGTGAGGGTTAGAGGGAAAACTATAGGGTAAGCACATAACAGTAACTATTTTTGCCAATTCTTCACGATCTTTATTTGGATCGTAATATAAAATGCCACCGGTAACAGTGTTAATTCCTGGTTGAACTAGATTTGACCCGGTATTAGGGTTAACCTAAGTACCTACACTTGTCCCCTCTTGCGCAACTTTCATTTGAAGAAATCTAGCTTTGTCTTTAGGGTGTGTCTTTATATGTCTAGTCAAACTACCCGTACCGCTACGGTCTCCAGTAAATTTATGAGCCATCAAAGTCCCACAAGTTTTACACTTAGCCTTATTTTGATCTCTTAGTTGAATAAAAAAGTGTCAAACAAGAGATGTTTCGCACCGTCTAGAAGGTTGTCTATTAAAAGTAGGGGTTACTACATGAGGGTCAGACGGGGCATCATTTGGATTATTATCAGTTTGGTTAACAACAAGACTAGTAGGTGTATCATCTAAATCCGGTTGCGTTTCATCTAAATCATCATTTTCCTCATTATTTTCATCGATAGTTGGATTACCATAAAGAGCATTCATATATTCATCATTTAATTGTTGACCTGGTGCAATATCATGATAAAATTGACTATCGGTAAATTGAAAANAGGAGTAGTAGCTTGGCCACTTGATTCACCAATTTTAGATTTTTCCTTACCACCAAATATTTTTTTCAAAGAAAACGCCATATTAATTATAATTATACAAACTAAAACAAACAAAACTATAATATTAAAACTTAAGAGTTGGAACGAGTTTACCGAATTATAGAAGAAAATTAGAGAGAGATTGATGATTTTGTGAGTAAAAATGAAAGAATGATGGGGTATTTATAGTTGAGAATAGGGAAAAATATAATTATAAAAAGTTTGGGGTTAAAACAAAGTTTGAGCCCAAATAATTCTTTTTTAAAAAGCCAAACGGCTAAATTGGCAGGCCAACGACTAGTTTTTAAACTTCCAACCTTTGACCAATTTTAATTTTTTTTTCTTCCGAAAAATAACTTTTGGGCTCGGTTAAACCGGCCCAGGCCCGCCAACCGATCCCGGACTCGCGGTTCCTCCATGCAAGACCGGCTCACACTAGGCTCATGTAACCGCCTGGGCCCCGACCATACGGGCCAGCCCGTTTAGCACGGAGTCCATGTGGGCTCGCAGGGCTGGGCCGGTCCGGGACGGGCCGGACCAGATGACAGGCTTAGAGAGAAGTGAGGTTACCCACGCCGTTTTTACACAAAATCTCCGTCTCCTAATCTCCTCTTCCTTGCAGAGGTCAGAGAAAATGGCGCTTCAAATACTGAAGCTATCCATCATCGTATCACGCTGTTACTGTGCTTGCAGCTCCAGCAATAGCTTCTCTTTCTCCTGCAATTTACCATTCAGTACTCCAAAGCTCTCTGGTACTCCAAAGTCTCTGTTGAAACTGGTTTTGAAAAGATTGCATTTTTCTACTCTTCAAGTCCAGCTGCTACGTGGGGCTTAAATTCTATATCCGTTTTTTGTATTGAGCTTAGACTTTTACTTTTTCTTGGTGGATTTATACGACTTAAGATTCTGACGATAAGATTCTGTACTTTTATTGATAAGCGAGATGGGTCGAGTTCAAAGCCCGCAATCATCCTTCTGTAAGAACCTTTGCTTCACTGACCGCGGAGAAGGGTCAACCAAAGAAAAAGTAATATTTCTCTCTTCTTTCTGGTTTCGTATTAATTTACTCCATTGACCAAAATGTGCTTTCTTTTGAACATTATTCCAAGAGTTAGCAGCTTTTAAGAAAAAGTACGAAAACAAGCAAAAAGCATGTCCATGTATACCAACTAAACATTACTGATATCGGGAGGGGAGGGTGCCCTTAAAGATACTATAACATGCTATGGATCAACTGCAATATTAAAGCCTGTATTAGAAAAAATTGAAACAAATAGATGTTAACTAAAGTATGCTCTACCAAGCTCTTGGGTCTATCAACTACTAGGTGATGGCATCAATCAACAGAGCTTTTTTTCTTTTCTTTTTGGGCTCTGGAAAAGGTTTGTCCTTACTTCTGCTCATGACTGGTACCCTTTTTTCTAATTACTCAGACAATGGTTTAAGCTGTAATTTGTCCTTATTTTATTGGTCTTTTCCCTACAATCATATTTTGCTGCTAAGTGTTTGTATGGTTTCATTAGGAAAAAGAGACTTGATGAACTGTGTCTTGAGAGATTTCAGCAGTACAGCCGGACATTTATACAGTCATGGATTCTACAAGGTAGTTGTTATTCTTCAAGCGTATTTGACACTTAATTTTGCTAATAAATAAAACATCTGGATTGCTCAGTGACCTTGAGCTTTGGTTATCAAACCTGATTTTCGCCCCGCTCATTGTAGAGTAAAGAGAATTCTTCTTTCTGTTCTTATAAATTGGTTTGAACTGTTTAGAGTTAGACTTTTATTCTATATGGTACGGTTACAAGGTATAATAGCATTGCCTGAGTAGAGTCTATATGGTACGGTTACAAGGTATAATAGCATTGCTTGAGTAGAGTCTATATGGTACGGTTACAAGGTATAATAGCCTATGTTGCGCGGACTCTTTATTTTAGCCGCCGCACCCGTTTCGACACGACACTAGTACTGATAAGGGTGTGGGATTCTTACTGGATGTGGTCAATCGAGATCGGGTACTTTGACCACCATCCATGGACTAATTTGAATTTTGGTTGCTGCTTGCTAGTGCCTACAACTTGAGAAATTCCCAAAATGAAAGATTGACTTATTGACTGCACTCCACAACTTAAATTTTCCACAAAATATTTCTCATAATTTAGGATATCTTTATAGATCTATTTTTAGAATTTTGAGTTACTTTTAGCCGAATCCCCGCACTCGTATCCGTACCTGGATCCATACCCTCGAATCTTAAAATTTAGATTATGAAGGATCCGACCAGTGTTGTGAAGAGCGTGAAGCGAGGAAAAACGACAACCCCCATTTCACGAGAAGCGAAGCGCTCGCTTTTTTGAAGTGAAGCGGATTTTTTTTATTTTTAAAATAAATACTGCATAGAGGAATTCTCTGTTAAAAACTGGAAAAGCTGGCCAGCAATTTTCTGAGAAAGAACCTAAGGTAAAAAAAAATTCGCTAGCATTTCGCCGTTTTTTGGACGTTCAGAAAGAAGAAGAAGAAGAAGAAGAAGAAGAAGAAGAAGAAGAAGAAGAAGATACCTCTTGAAGTCTTGAAGTCTTGAAGTTGAAGAAGAAGATTCCTAGTCGCTAGTGATTGTCGACTAGATGAAGAAATCAGAAGTCAGAAGTAGTCGGCCAGTGTTGAACCCTAGTTGAAGAAGAAGAAGTGACTTTCAACCAGGGTTGAACCCTAGTCGCTGCTGTTGGAAGTTTGGCAAAGAAGTCGACTGTCTGACCAAAATAGAAGCCTTAACATAGGGTTGGGTATTTTAAAATAGAGAAGCGGACGCTTCAGTCGCTTCGCTTTCCTGCTTCTCGCTTTTTAGTGGGAAGCGGTTGCTTTTACTTACTTGAGTCGCTTCATCTGGCTGAAGTCTGCCCTTCACGCTTCGCCTCGCTTCTCGCTTAAAGCGAGGAAGCGGGCGCTTTTTTAAACACTGAATCCGACTTTTAGATCCACATCCGGATCGGATACCCGCACCCGAGTTCGAGCAACATAGATAATAGCTTTGCTTGATAGAGTCTGTTTAAGAATAGTCTAGCTATCATCAGAAAATGTAGTTCTTTAACAGATTTCTGGTCAATGCTAAAATATTGTTTTTCAGATGTCAATAGTTGTACGTGTATGTTATTGGTCTTCCTGAAGAGAATGCCTGTTTCTTTTTTCATACACTCTTTAGTGTCTCTCAGTCTTTTGTTTTATGAGGTATCTCAACTTGAGACATGTAAAGCTCCCATTCAGGCTCATTAATCTGTAATCATAAACTTCATCCAAATCATCTTATGGTGTTTTCGAGTTCCTTCTCTTCTTGTCAGGTTGACAACTTATTGTAACTTCTTTGTTTCTACTTTGCCGTCAAGTTGATATATCCTTACTAGAGGTTGATTTGCTTTTGTCTCTCTGCCTCCATCTCCGTAACTCCTGACAATCTTCTAGCTTAGGCAAAGTGCTTGTGGACGGAAAAGTCGTCAACAAAGCAGGGAGTCAAATCTCTGATAAAGCTGTCGTGGAGATCATGGCGGAAGTTCCCAAATATGTGTGCAGGTGAATATTCCTTCTCTGAGCCTATATTATTGTGTAAGGTTGTGTAGATAGACCCTTGTGGTCCGGCCATTCCTTGGACCTTAGTGCATCGGGCTGCCCTTTTTTGTACTTTGCTGAGATCTCTGCAGCTATTTGACTTGCTTGTTGATGTTTACTCAGGGGAGGACACAAACTAGAGGCTGCTATTGAAAACCTGGGGATTGATGTTGCAGGGAAAGTAGCTCTTGATTCAGGCTTGTCGACTGGAGGATTTACTGATTGCTTACTTCAGTATGGTGCTTCATTTGTCTATGGAGTTGATGTAGGATATGGACAGGTAACATCCACCAGAATTAAAAGCTGATGCTCAGAAAGCTTCTATTATTTAAAGTTTTGTTTACTGGTATTTACTCAATCACATAATTTAAGGTCCCAGGATCATCAAATTTGAGATGCCTAGAAACTAAAATCCTAGAGCATTGAACTAGAAATCAATAGAATGTACCATCATTTAAATATTTTTCAGTATGCTCTGAATTTAAGTTCAACAGCTCAGTAAATCCTGAGTAATGATAATTCCTTCTTGTTTTGGCAGCTAGAAAACATCTTTCACTGCTTTGAGTTTAATTAGTTGCCAAGCAGCCCTGGATCTATTTCAAATCGGCTGACCATTTGGTTATTTAAATTTTAAATTTTAAAGGGTTGGTGATTTTTTTATTCTCAAAAAGGCTTGCTGATTTCTGTACAGGTGGCAGATAAAATTCGCCGAGATGAGCGTGTAAGTGTTATTGAGCGTACAAACTTGAGATACCTTTCCGAACTCCGGCAAAAAGTCGATTTAGTAACTTTGGACCTCTCCTTTATTTCGATACTTCTGGTAAGCTTTTTCATCCGAAAATGCTTCCAATGTGATTTCATTGATGCAACTTCCTACCTTAACGGTTTAGCATATAAATATAAGTTGTTCCATATCTGTAGATGGTAGATCAGCAATGTTTCTTATACAGATGCTCCTGGTTAATACCTAGTAATACTCAAATGTTCATTTCCCCTATCCAGGTTATGCCTGCAGTTGTCAATTTGATGAAGGAAGAAGCTACGTTAGTTACTCTGATTAAACCTCAATTTGAGGCTCGGAGATCCCAAGTAAGCATTTCTCATAGATCCTGCATTCTGTCTGCGTTTGTAAAGCGTTATTATGTCTTGAGAAGAAGTGACTCATTGCAGACCCAACAACAACAACAAACCCAGTGTAATCCCACAAGTGGGGTCAGGGGAGGGTTAGTATGAACGCAAACCTTACTAACCTTGTGAAGGTAGAGAGACTGTTTCCGATACCCATTGCAGATCTAATATAAAATAAGTAAAAGTGTCACTTCTTACCAACATTCTATAACTCAAAGCTCTTACTTGACTTGCTTAGAGATGGAAATTGGTCAGGCTCTAAGGCTTGTTTGTGCACATAAATTCCAAGTATATGTGTCTGATGTACTTCATTAGTGAATCCTTTTCATGTTTTACAGTTTACTGTGTCTATGGTGAAGAAAGTTGAGATGGATATTGAATTTTGTAACTATTCTATCTAAAAGCTTAAGCTATCAGAGAAGTGACATTTCTGACATTTCTGTTTATCTATATTAGGTCTACAAGACATCCCCCACTCCCTATGTGTGGGTCTGATACTTTTCTTGGACCAAGCATGTGAATATATTTTTTGTTGATGGTGCCCATGAGACTTAAACACAGATTTTAATATCATGTTGAATTGTGTGACGACCTCGTCTAAAAGCTTAAATTGTTAGCATGGAGAAACTTTTTATTTATTTATATAAGTCTGCAACAAATGTACTAAAATATGCCATTTTGAGTGGACTAGATTTGGTAGAGTACTTTGTTGACTTGATAAGTGGACCAAATTAGTGAAACTTGATCAGAATTGAAATTTTCAGTTTGTCTTAAATTGAGCTTACTCACTCCAAGCAAATGAAATGAAATGAGCTTCTTGAGGTGGTGCTCTCGTTTGTGTTTGGCTGTGAATGATTCTACATTTGAAAATATAGGGTATATTATTAGCTTGTTAATATTCTTTTGAGGCCAAGTGTTGGCTCAATCAGAAACCGAAACTCAATCATTTTGTTTAATCTGAAGTCTTGTATTATATTGCTTTCGAGATGCCTGGCATTTATTATGCTCTTAAGGATGATCTGTATGTTGATTTTGTGGTTGATTTTGCATGTTACGGATTCTACATGTGGAAATGTTGGGTATAGTTATCGCTTAGTCATATACCTTTCAAGCCTACCGTTGATTCAATTAGATTCATAGTCATAAATAATCCACTGATAGCTCAATCATTTGCACGTATCTGTAAGTCTTGTACTGGTATTGCACTCAAGAGTGGTTGGCCTTTATTGTGTTCTTAAGAGTTAGCTCTGTGTTAATTTTGTGATTGATTTTGCTAGAAGATTATGCATTTTGACGTAGACTTCTTTATGCATGTTAGGTTGGAGGAGGTGGAATCGTAAGAGATCCCTCAGTCCATCAAGAGGTATGCATTTGCGCAACTTTTTCATTTGCTTACTTTTGATGCTTTATTTCCGACTTAAAATCGGATTGTTAAACTCATGTTTTAATGCTTATGATAATACTAGTATCTTGGCTACTTTAAGGAGGGATACGGGGCTATATGGAAGCAACTGATTGTTATTCCAACTTTTATAATGAGTCAATAAATATTAAAAGCCAAGAAATACATTTGGTTAGTGAGAGAATAGAAATTTCTTTTAGCAAGAAATGACATTTGCACTTTACGGACAGCAATTTAGACAAGTAGCTACATTTATCTGTTCGAAAATTTCATTGCTTATATTGTTACTTGAATGTTAAATCTGTTAAGATATCTCATTCTGTTTCCTGATGTCTTATCCTAACGTGATACATTTTCAAACAAATACTTGTATAAAACAAAATTCTACTTCGTCACTGCCCTTTTCTCTCTATATATTACATGGCAATTCATGTTATGGTAAAACGTTTCCCGTGAAGTTTTTGTACTTATTCTCTGTATTTTCCTTTGGTTACCACAAGAAAATTAAATCTTGTATAAAATCACACTTGGGGAAAGCAGTAGATAAGCTCAGCACCAGTCCAGCATCCTAAACGTTGACACCTTTTTGCATTTTTGTTGAACTGAGCTTGGCAGCTTATGGACAAAGTGCATAACAATTGCCACAGTGCCACTTCTATGGCTAGGATGGGCCGCTCGACAAGGCTGAATAAGTAGGTCAATTGGAGGGAAGTAGCCCGTTAGACTGCTTTATTCAATTTCGTTCAGGGCTATAATGATTTTTGTTTTTCTATTTGAGACCCTTGTAGTCCGCCCCTTCCCCGGCCCTTTACATGAGATAATTACTGGTAGTGAAGTCATAGTAAGGTAAAATAAATTAAAGTATACCAGTGTTGTGAAGAGCGTGAAACGAGGAAAAGCGACAACCCCCATTTCACGAGAAGCGAGAAGCGAAGCGCTCGCTTTTTTGAAATGAAGAGGAATTAATTTAAAAAAATAAAATAAATACTGCATAGACAACACATGTAATTGTAAGCAAATGTTCAATACTTCAATTAAAAAACTAAAGAGTAACATCAATTAAAGCACAAAATGAGCATCCTATTCTTCTACAAGATTGTCAAATTCTTGTATTCCACTATCATTATTATATTGCTCGTCATCTTCTTCAACTTCTTCTTCTTCATCAACTAGGGACAAAGTAGCTGCCTCTTTTCCCTTCCTCGTAGAACTTGAAGTTGAGGTACTCCCCCTCAAACCATAAATCCTCTCCCCAATTCCACGCGCCTCCGCAACATCACCCCAAGTGAAATAAGAAGTATCCTCAAATACTTCTTCATCTGCATGATCTTTTGGGGCTCCAGTTAGCCATTCATTAGCATCATTGATGTTGTCCAAACTAATTGGATCAATTACATTGCGAGCGCCGTAACGACGCCTCAATGTTCTATTGTACTTAATGAAGACTAGATCATTGAGACGCTTCAAGGTTAGTTTGTTCCTCTTTTTGGTATGAATCTGCAAATAATAAGTAATTAGTAAGATTAAGACAATTGAGATATGATTTAATTATCTCAATATACCAAATCTTTCTTCTTACTTCTTACATGCTCAACCACGCTCCAATTCCTTTCACACCCGGATGAGCTACATGTTAGACTTAGAACCTTGATGGCAAACTTTTGTAAATCTGGAGTGGAATGGCCATATTGCTTCCACCATTCAACTGTAGAAGTAGAACAAATTTTCAAAACATAATATTAATAAAGAAATAACTTATTAACTATAAAACAACATATAAGCACTTGCTCACCTGGTGACTTCGTCTTTCTTTGTCTAATCGCCATGTTCTTTTCAAAAAGTTGCTCAGCATTCCTATAAATACTAAATTGCTCTGTTATTTTATCTTGCACGGATTCTTCAGGTATCAACTTCTCAATACATTCATAGTATCCATTCCACAAAGGTTCATCACCTAGAATCCTCTCTTCATTGTCATAAAACAGTTCCGGGTTCAAAACAAGTCCAGCTGCATGCAAAGGGCTATGAAGCTTACTATCCCACCTTTTATCTATGATCTCAAAGACTCTTTTGTATTTTCTTTGATCACTAAAAGAGGCTTGAATAGCCTCCTTTGCCCTATCCATTGCTTCGTACAGGTAGCCATTGATGGCCTTTGCTCCCCGTCCACCAAGCGAAACACTTTAACTAAAGGACCACCAATCTTCAATGCATGAACCACATTGTTCCAGATTGAAGAAGAAAGTATAATATCTGTAGATTCTCTCCCTCGAGCTTCCCTTCCATAGGCACTGTTAGTGTACTCATCTGAAACAAGCAACTTCTTCAAATTGCTTTTTTGCTCATACATCCTATGCAAAGTCAAAGAAAGCAGTAACAAATCTTGTCTTTGCACGTTTCACCAAGCTTCTTTGTTTAGTGAATCTCTTCGTCATATTCAATAACAAAGGTCTTTGAACAATATAGGAATGCACTCTAATTGCCTGACTAAAGACTGAAGGGCCTTTCCTTGAAAATGTCACCGAAGATCAAATTAATGGAATGTGCTGCACACGGAGTCCAATAAATATGCGGGTACCCAACAGACATCAAATCACCAACTTTAACATTTTCACTGGCGTTGTCCGTGACAACTTGAACAACATTTTCTACTCCAATAGAGTCTATTGTACTCTTGAACAAGGAATACATTTTGGTTGAATCAGTCGAAGAGTCGTTTGCATCAACGGACTCAAGAAACATGCTTCCCTTAGGAGAATTCACCAAGATATTGATGATCATTTCTCCATTTCTTGCCGTCCACTTATCCATCATAATGGAACAACCAAACTTGTTCCATTCTACTTTGTGCTCCTCCACGATTTTGTTCACCTCTTCCACCTCTTTTTTTAGATATGGACCTCTAACTTCATAATAAGTTGGAGGCTTCATTCCTGGACCATATTGGCCTATTACCTCAATTAAAGCAGAAAAAGTGTCTGTATAATTAACACAATAAAAAGGAAGACCTGCATCATATATCCACCGCGCAAACATAAAATCGCTTTGGCATCAATTTGAGGATTACCACTTTTTTCTCCCCTATCTCCGGATTTCTGCGGAAAGTAACAATCCATAAGACCTTTGATCTTGCCAGTAGATCCACAACTAGAAGACATTGGTTGCATCCTTCCCCGCTTTTGTGATTTTGGTGGAAGCGGCGAAGCATCATCACCTTCTTCTGTTTCATCATCGTTATCATCAAGATTATAAAGTTCTTGTTCATGAATCATTTGAGTCTTGACTCTTTTTTTTTTTGAAGGTATGCTTTCAATTCTTCCTTCACATGCCCCGGAACTTAGGACAAGATGCGACATTTGGATCACCACCGATTAGATGCGCTATTTGACGATAGATTCACCCATTTGAAATCTTATCACAAAAAAGACATCTAATGACCATCTTGTTGCTCTCGCTAACTCTTGCAGAGTAAGCCCAAGCCGGGTCTTTCCTATCTTCTTTTGGCGCCATTAAAAGAACAACTACATAACACATAAGAAAGGCAATAAGAACTAAGAATAAAGGATATACAAATTGGGAAAAAAATTTATGATAAAGAACCGAAGGTTAAAAAAAGAATGCGCCAGCATTTCGGCGCTTTTTGGACGTTTAAAAAGAAAAAGAAAAAGAAGAAGACGAAGAAGAAGAATGAAAATCAAAAGTGCAGAACATACCTGTTGAAAGTCGCTGTTGTACTGTTGAAGAAGAAGAAGAAGAACAACCCTAGTTGACGCTGCTGTTGAAGAAGTCCACACAGTGTTTAGAAACCACGTTTTTAATAAAATAGGGTTTGGGTATTTTAAACAAAGAAGCGGACGCTTCTAACGCTTCTTCTCGCTTCTCGCTTTTTACAGAGAAGCAGTCGCTTTTCTTACCTGAGTCGCTTTTGATGCCTGAAGCGATGCCCTTCACGCTTCACCTCGCTTCGCGCTCCAAGCGAGGAAGCGAGCGCTTTTTTAATCACTGAAGTATACTGCAACTTAAAGTAAATCTAGTATCTTGCATAATTCTCTTCTTTCCCTCCTTGACTCCCATAAATCTTCCGTGGATGCTTGGAATACTGGAGGATGGGAAATAGGTCTCCTGACATTTTAATTTTTCCTTTGGACCAAGTTAAGTTTTTCTCTGACTCTGATGGATGCCAACTGACAAAGGGTGAAAAAAAGTGAGAACTTAGATTTGGATAAAGAGATGGAAAGTTCTGTCAGCTTGGATATGGGAAAGCCAGTGAAAAGCTAAGTAACCAGGGAAGAGAAGAGCTATGGTATATACAGAAAATTGCAGCATTCCATTTTGGCTGTACATCTTAGCTGTTTTGGGTTATGGAACTGAATGATGTCACGGATATGTTGCTTTTGTTTTTGCTGTCTGCTTGTTTGTGCTCAGGATGTGCCATTATGGCTCACCTCTTGGAGAAGTCAATTTTGGTTTGAGTTATCAGTTCTCAATCTTTTTAGTAGATTTACCATTGTTTAATGGGGTTAGCGTATTTTGACATCAAAGGAGGTATTCGGAATCTTGGCTTTTTATGAAGTAAGGTTTAGTTGATATTTGCACTACAAACCTTTCTAGAGGGGATTCTGGAGATGCTGAAGTCCCACTTTATTCTATTGTTCCTTCCTTGAGATCCCCAAATCTCCTTTTCCCAATATCAAATCATTTTTGGTGTTTGGTACACCATAACTTTTAGTATGAAAAATAACAGAAAACAAGAAGTTAATGCTCCTAGTCACATATCTTGCTTATAACAGAAATTCCTTGTTCTTACTGTTACTGTTATCACGATAATTACTGTTGTGCAGGTGATTGAGAAGATCATAAATGGGGTACAGAACCATGGGTTTCAATGCAATGGTTGGATTGAATCACCTCTAAAAGGAGCTGAAGGAAATATAGAGTTTCTGGCTTGCTTCAGTCGACAAGCAGTCATTAGTGAAGAAGTCGAAAAACAATGAGCCTACATAACATTTGGATCAAACATGTATTGTACTGGCATGCTGGATGTCGTTCCGAAAACATTAAAGAGCACAGCTTCCAAAGGGCTTGGAGGTCAAGTCAATTACATGGAACCAGAATTCAAGTTTTGGTCCTTTCAGATGGAAGGGCCTTATGAGTCTTTGGTCCTTTCTTCATTTTGTCTATAAGCAGTGAACAACTCAAGTTTTGGCGACGTTCAGCATGACAACACTTGCAGCAAGAGGATGGGGGTTGGACTTTCTAGTTCACATGGAGTAGCTTCTGGTTTACGAATGTGAATTTCAAGTCCATCTGTAACTTGTAGTCTATTGTGATAATAGTATTCTTCTCCAATTACCTGTTTATACATTGTCAGCTGGCAATGGAATGTAATGCATGGTTCATACTACATTTCCAAAAGGCAAAAAATATGGGCTACTGAAATACCTTTGTAAGTGCTAGATAACTACTACTTTTTAAAATATTGGAATACTGATTTAAATGGAGCGACATGGATAGTGATAGCTCTCATATAGCTGCTCCAATCTTGGGTTTGAGGCGTAGTAATTATTTAGTACTGAAATACGTTTGCAAAGGTTATATGGCTGTTCATCAATGCTTATTAGCACAATGGTATATTTTAGGCCCCATTACCTTGAACAGGGTGAGGATAATACAGGTTGTACGAGGGTTTCCTTGCATGATCCTCTTCCGTTTTCGGAGTCGTTCTAGTTTAACGAGAAATTCGTGATCATAAGTATGCTCGATGACTTTTATCTTGGGCCTGTTGATTTTCTCCAAGCAAATGACCTGTGTGGTATGTCCAAAATGAACGCTTCCACATTCGAAATGTACAGGATCGCAAAGCTTAACATGAAGTCACTTTGAAAGTATAATAATGGTGCATGAGCTCACAAAAAAAAAAAGGAAGGAAAAAACAGAAAGATCACTTTGAAAGTCTGATATTTTGATATGATCTCGGTGTAAACATTCAAAAGTTGCTAAGATTTAGCTTGGAATGCAGGTAGGAAGCATATCAAATAAAGTCAATCTAAATTGTCTGCAGACAGAACCTTTTTGGCCAACTTTGTAAAATCGGTTTGTTTTGGATAGCACTTTTGTTAAAATATCTTTTGCCGTAAGTACTTTCCCATAGTAATAGCTTTATCAATTCATTTGAGAAGTGCTTTTCATTATTTGATAATAAAGGTGCGCTCTTTCTAAAAAGCTTAAACTTTCATCAAGGTGGCTACTTAATTTAACATAGTATTAGAGGTCTCGAGTTTACATAGTATTAGAGCTTTCGAGTTCGGTCTCACTCTGTCTCACTCACTTTCAAAAGAATTTCCACATAAGAATTAAGTTCACATGTTAGAGGACATATTGAAGATATAATTAACAGCTTGTTTGGATGATTGTTACCCGTTGTATCGTTTCGTATTGTTTTCCCATAACAATGTTTGTTTTGATTGTTCAGTTACAATTGGTTGTATTGTATTGTTAAATCCATTGTTTCGGAACAATGAAAAGTCTCATTTTTTGAAACAACCGATTTGGTGTGTTGGAATCGTTTCATATTTTTCTTTCTAATTACGCCCTAACTTATTACTTTATAATTCTATTTTACCTTTTACCTTTTTTTATTTTAAATAATAGCAAAGTCTCTTTCTCATATAATTCTATAATAGAATTCTACGTGAAGTCTAATAACCTATATAAATTTTCAAAGACACCATCCCAAATATAACCTGTAAAATAACCTACATACGTGAAAAACTCGTTTTGTTCTTCTGCTGCTTCTCCATACTCTTCAGGTAAAGGTTTTGTTTTACTTTTGTCTGAATAGAGTCTACTTAAAAAAAAAAAATTAAATTTTTTATTATTATGATCTAATTATGAATGTAGTGTACTTATTATTATTTATAATATTATTAACTTGTTCAACTAATTTCGATAGAATTTGCATGAATTTAATTGCTTAATTTATATATAAGACATAATTAGTGATAAATTAGCAGAAATGGGTTTTCTTAAATAATTTTTATGTGTAATTCTTGATAAATTAAATATTTGAAATAATTGAGGGTATTTTAGTAAACTTATCAGTTACAGTACATTACGATACAGTCAAACCAAACAGCAAAATGTTATTTAACAACAACAAACAATACAATCCATCCAAACATTGTATTCATAAAACGATACGATACAATACAGTACGATACGATACATTATAAAACGACGGGGAACAATGATCCAAATAGAGTGTAAGTAAATATATGTCCTTCTAGCAACTAAAACTTTTAAATGAGATGATTGTACACTTAAAACGTAAACCATTGTACTGTAGTCTGATGTTTTGAATCTGAATGCACTCTTTACCAACGTACATCTTAGGGGCCATGAAAGGTGAGATAAGCTCGTAGAAGAAAATTTGACATGCTAACTAAAATTGAAAACTTGATCGGCCTAGCCATGTTAAGGTTACTTCTATGTAAAGAATCAATAGTTCCTAACATCCGACATAAAATAATAATTAATAAACACTACATAACAGCTTATATTTTGCCTCTTAGCAGATGAATTCATTTTTGCTGTTGTGTTCAAAAGAACATTTACGTTGACAAGAAAACACTCAATCTATATTACATTAGAAACATTTTCAGACTTGTTAGACGCATTTACAAACAATTTTAAGGGGATTTTAAGACCAAAGATTGGACATACAACTGAAAACCATGAGATAAGATATTTCTCAACTGCAACTCCACCTTGATACACCACTGAAGGTTCATTACTGAAAAGTAGCTTCATCCAGTCACTAGTTCCACATGGATGTAATGTGTACCATGGTCGATTTAGATAGGGGTGCTCCTACAGATAGTTCAGCATTTAGATTTAAGATGGATCTAAACATGGTGCACATTCGTTAACGCAATTTTTTTCTCACTGACAAACTTCATGCTAACTGGTAAAAGAAGATACAATGAGAAAAGCAAACTGCACTACCAGGAAGACAAACAAAGCCTAATATATACCTTAGCTTTAATTGTAGTTACTTCTCTTTTACTTTTTACTGGTGAAGGAGGCTTAGGGAAGAAACCAAGCAAAAAAGAAGCAGAGACACTAATTGAGAAGCATGAAGATATGTCAAGGATCATCCAAGCAGATTCGACATCTACTAGAAAGGACTGGGGATATAATTTGAAGAGAATTTTGCCGGAACCTTGACATTCCGATAGACTCAACCAGAAAATAAGGATTCCACTGAGAATACTTGAGAACTCGAAATTGGCAGCAGCTATGAGTGTTGGCTGCAACTAAATGCCACCAAACATTCTTGAATACTACTAAAAGTATACATATTATCGACCAGGGAATAGTAAATCATAGCTATATGTTGCAGTTCTTCCCAGTTAGTTAAAATGCAGCAATCTGTTTCAATATTCCTCCCCTTCATGAGGAAAGACCCTGATTTTTGTGGTCATGCATGGCGGCAAGAGGCTAAAATGTATTGGCAAGTGAGATGGATATTGTTACTAGTCTGGCAATTAACACAAATGGATTATCTGGCGAGATACAACGGTGTTAGGTATTGATAGGTAAGTGAGTTGAGAAAGAGGAAATAGATCAGAAGTGTTTCACAAAAGCTGGCTCGGTTAGAAAAATTCTTTTTTTTTCTTTAATAGAAGGTGAGGCCATGTAAATTTACCAAGTGCTAATAGAAATCACAAGCCAAGAGAATGTATTCAGTTTTCGTAAAGCACAAAAAATGAAGAAGCAATATACCTCCTGAGTTATAAAGGTCCATTTAGATATTGCTAATTCCTGTGTAGTATAGGCAGGAAACTCTTTTTCCAGGTCTTCTATTGCCAAGGGTTCTCCATCTATGGATGTAGCACGATCAGAACAATATTTATGCTGGTATATAAGTTATCATGCATTAGCTGAGAAAGAATAGCAGATCAGAACCCAAATACAGACTAGCTTGCTGTTTGATTGAAGTGATTAATGAAACAAATAAACTGATATACAACGAAGTATGAAGTATACAGCAAACAAGTAGTAGAGGCAGAATTTAAAACTACGCAGAGCATTGGATTGACCCGAGACTAGGATTCGTCATCATCTTTTCCACACGTATCAAGCTCATCATGATTTGTCTAACCAAAATTTTCTGCTTTACTTCAGAATTAAAATTTTACAAACTAGTATCTCAGTGGCACAGTTATGAAGCTACTATCTTGTTTTTAATTAATAGTGTTGCTGTGGCAATCAAGTCGTAAAGCATGGTTATAATATCACAAGACAGATGCTTCTACAAACTGTGTTGCGCGAATTCTCCAACAATATTGTTGCACCCGTGCAAATACTCCAAAAATAGTAAGAGAACTAATTTATTCAGTTTCTTTTCGGCATAAAATGGATAGACAAGCATACCACTGCAGTATGCACGGAAATATAGCACGGGAACCCTGAAAGAGGAACTGTAGACGACATGGAAGTCATAATGATGTCTTCCTTGGTTGTGCTTTTGAACCTTAAAGGAGAAACATCACGTCAATGTCCAACCATTTATTTTTCAACGAAAGATAAGAGGAAAACTGAAATATTGTATGTGGCATTGAAGATGGAGCATGGATATGTGTATAAATGTTGACAACTACATATTGCACATGAAACTATAAAAGACAATGAATCTATAACTGCAAGAGACACAAAGTCATTGATGCATGCCCCCCCTCCCTTCCAAAAGTAAGATTGAAGGCAACAGATACATACTTAGCAAGTGCAGTTTTAGTACTTAAAAGAGGAGCAACTGTTGACAAGACCACCAACATCTACCAAATTAGCACCCGTATCCAATTGAAAGTATTTTTTCTATTTTTTTTGATAAGGCCAATCGAAAGCTTTATAAAGATGCTAAATATAAGAATACATAAACTCACGAATCTTAGTTGTCTGATTCCAAGAAATTAACGTGTGAACTAAGAGATTGGACAATTAGTTGTTTTCTGCCGAAGACGCAAATGTTAATCCAAAAGGAAGCACAAAACTTCTGGAAGTTGTGTTTGCTATAATTCAGCAGTTCAAACAAGAAAAAGTCCCTGTTAAAACCTCCAACACGTGAGTAAAAGATAAATATTTTGAAACTCGAGCACTCCATGAAATAAATATTTTTTCCAAATAAACAGAATTACTTCAAGAAATAAAATGTGTAACATACCAATATAGCAGTATCCATAAATACATCTTCATTAGAGCAACTCAAATCTTCTATTCCAGCAAGACCACAATGATTTCGATCTTCCTATAAAAAAGACAAAAAAATCAGCAAAGTAACCTCTTATGCTAATTTTTCTCAATAATATAGCTCCACTGAAGTTCCAAGGACAGACCTCAGTAGATTGGGGAAGAATCATATTCTCCAATGATAAATATCCTTCTACCTGCCCAAATTGCAGAATACAAGTAGTATTAATATATAGAACACGCCGAAAGCATATATAAAGCAAATGCACAAAGATCAACCTTGCTAGAAGCAAACCGTGGTCCCTTTGGACAGTTGATCCATGACCAGTGAGGAAACCCTAGATCTAAATTGTTCCATTGCTCAGCAAAATTAGCAGCAGCAACGTGAAAATCATTAGATGTAATGGTGCCATCCCAAGTGGAGATGCTAATTATGGCCTTACCAGGTGACATTTCTGCCTAAATGGACAAACATACATAAAATTAAATACTCGGGCAGCAGTAAAAAAGATATAATGAAGCATCAAAGAAAGAAAAACAATTTATGTAATCATTGATTAATACAACAATTTATGTAATCATTGATTAATACGTTAACTCAAATTTAACATAGCGAATTATAGGAACAACAACAGATATAGGTATTGACCTCTGCAAATATACAGAAAGATTGCTGGAAATTAGAGGATACCTCTTTGACGGTAATAATAGAATCTTCAAATAAAATCTATCGGCAGTGAAAATTCGAAAATTTCAGAATCAGCTTATTGGGGTTTTGACTTTTGAGTTCAGTTTGAGATTTTCAAGATTAGGCGCCAAAGACGATGATATGGTCCATATGAAGTACTAGTAATTATCAACCGGAACTTCAATTTAACTCCAACTCAAATGATTTTTTTCAGTGATATTCATTTGATTCGACGTAAAAACTAGTGTTTGAATGAGTAAATGTTAATAAACCAAAATCATCAAAAGTCGTAAGTTGATCAAGCCCCTCTTTATACTTTTTTAATTTACGATATTTTTTGTTTGACAAAGATTTTTATTATTTTATTATTAATGCTTTTTATATAATCCATGAAATAGCATTTTCGAACAAAATTTTTAACTTCTTCTGGTAACTTTTTTGCCTTCGGTCCTTCTCCATGTAATTTTTTTTTTTATAAATCGTTTTAAAGGATATTTCAGTGATTTTAGCAAAAAATATGTTAATCTTATCAAACACACTATTGATTGTTATTAATTTTAACGCATTATTCAAATACATAATTGTTTATTAATGCCATTAGTTTCTGCAATTAAACGTGAATTTCAGCAAGAGAACAATTGTAGCAATTTGCGCCTAAAGATATTTGGTTAGATGATATAGTAAATGATACTTTCACCTTTGCTTAGAAACTGGATGGTTCTCAAATTAATTAAGGAAAGTTTACACGGGGTTAAAGGGTTCTTAACACAATATATTTCAATCATGAAATTAAACCTAATACCTATTAATTAATTTCCCTAAATATCCATTTAGTGAAAGGATTATAACTACCCAATAAACTTACTCCCTAAATTAAAGTAAACTATCTATATGGAGTATCGAGTCAAAATCATACTCCACTCGTTTTAAACATGGACCAAAACTAAAAGAGTAAAAAAAAAAAAAAAATTATCTATGAAATAAAACCTTTTTATGAGAACCTTTGTCCTCATTTTCTTTTACGATAAAAAATTACTAGTCATTGTATATTGTTAAAGCATGTTAATATTCCAAGTAAAATAAAATATGTACATAAATAAAAATAAAGGTATGTTTAGTTTGAATACAGTATTCCAAATTAGAATATTGTGATATGTTTGGTTTGAATACTGTATTCAATATTAAAATATTATGCAATATTTGATGTGAATATTGTATTCTTTATTAGAATATTGTGGTATGTTAATTTGAATATTGTACTCTTCAAATATTTTAATTTGGTATGATTGGTTTGGATACTATATTCCAAAATAGAATATTGTATTATGTTTGGTTTGAAATTGTATTCTATAAGAAATAATGGTATATTTGGTTGGAATACTATATTTCAAATTGAATATCTTGGTATATTTGATTTGAATATTATATATTTTTTTAGAATATTGTGGTTGTGTTGGTTTGAATAGTATATTCTAATATTTATTTTAGATTAGATACCCTTCCATTATTCCCTCCATTATTCAATCTCACACGAACGCACTTTCATGAGTCCTCCGGTCCATCAACAACATCTGTGACAAGGAATTTTAGTTTTTCCTTCAAAATATATGAATTGCCTGAAATATTTTAACAAGAGTATCAGATATACGATACTTCCAAAAGGAACCATATGAAGCCAAATGAAACAAGGAATGAGTAATGTAATTCCGATGGGATTTATGTGAACTTGGTGAAAGGACTGTTAAGTTTAGAATTTTAATAATGATTAATAACCCTAAAGAAGTCATGACTAATGATGTGCAGATTCTGGTGAGCAACAACATTGCTAAAAGGAATGAAGATCCACTCAACGATTATGTATCTTGAACCATAGCCTTATATGGTAAATAAATCAGTCAGTCTAAAAAGAAGGGAATCAATCAACACTGATTTTCATTTTCAAATGTGCAAAAATGGAGCAAATCACGGACATCAATCAAACCTGCAAGATTCAGCAGAAGCTCAAGCCATGAAGGAAAGACGAAAGCAAGCCGCCAAGATTGAAGCAATCAACCAAGATTATCTCCGGTCAAGAAATCAATCATAAGGAAAGAGAGATGAATCTAGCTACCATTTCAAGCTAGATTCATGAGGCAGCCCTTGGGTCTTTCTCTTATAAGTACATGCCTCACAAGGAAAGGATTTCTAAAATTGCTCAGTATAATCCTAGAAGTCAAGGAAACAGAAGACTCATGAAGCTATAAAGGATGAAGTAGAAGGATGTTGATCTTCACGCAACTACACAATCTGTTTCTAAACCTTTCTAGTTCTTAGTACAAACACTGTATTCTTGAGTCTACAAGTGTCATTGTTATATCCCGCATTTCGTACGTAAAACTTTCGTCGTAAGTTAATCGATGTAGACTCGGGGATGAGATTATTTTTGAGGTTATGAGCATTTATGCTATTTATAATAGGTGATAAGTAAAGTGTCGTGAAGGTTAAAGGGTAAACGAATAAAAGAAAATGAGTTTCGTTGAAGATTGTCGATTTGGGATAAAAACGGTCCGAGCTACAATACCCGGTATTTATGAATTAGTGCCATACAAGATACTACATGACCATAATAGTAAGGTGTATAAGGTATGTTAAAAGTGAGTGGTATTTTAAGTAAATTGAGATAATTCTTAATTATTTAGTAATTGATCAATTATTGGGTAACGGGATATTACCTAATAAACTAAGAAATTATGGGATAAGACTAACCCCCCCAACCCAAAAAAAAAAAACGTGGCAGCACCCTTTAAAATTAAAATGACTCTTAAAAGTCTTGCATAGATGTCATATTTTGGAGTAATGCTGTATATCCCATGTTTTCGTACGTGTAAGTACGCCTCGGAAATGAGATGTTACATTCCGTATTTTTGTACGTTAAAGTTTTGTCGTAAGTTAATCGACGTAAGTTCGGGAATGAGATTATTTTGGGATTATAAATATTATGCTATTTTAAACAAGTGATAAGTAAATTTGCGAAGATGAGAGGGTAGGTGAATCGAAGAAAACGAGTTTCGTCGAAGTTTGACAATTTGGGATACAGTCTGAACTATAATACGGTATTGATGGACTAGTAACATACAAGGTACCACATGACCATGATAGTAAGGTGTACAAAATATTTTAAAAATGAATCGTATTTTAAGTAATTTGAGATAATTCTTAATTATATGAAAAATTGGGTAATTATTGATTAATGAGGGACTAATAAATTAATTAAAAAATTAAGTGAATAACTATTGGGTGGGAAATTTCCCCAACGTGGCAACCGCATACATAAAGTCATTAAGTGACTCTTGAATAACTTTGCAAGGTGGCAATCTTTAAAGAAGTGATTGAAGAACAACTTCTCAAATTGAAGATTTGGATTATTCACAAAGATATGAAATTCACAAAAAGCCATAAAGACTCTCGAAGTGATTGCTTCAGTAAGTATCTTACAAGGTTGTGATCAAATTCACAAAGTGATCATACGGAATTGCTACAAAAATTCATACGATTTCATAAGGTAACAACAATGGGATTTTGCGGTTCTAAGATAGTACGGTGCAATCTTTCTCAAGGATATCATATGAATATTTTTCTACTCCAATCTTTCCGATTACATGTTGTTACAATTGACGTGTATTAGAGGGATTGTCAAGAGAACCGGCTCAGGTATGTTAAGGCTATCCCTTCTTTCTTTTGGCATGATCTATACGACACAAACGAAACGAGCAAATGCACAATTTCCATAAATGACTCTATTCATAGAAATACTAGAGATGTTTATGTTCTTGATTCCCAATGTGTCATATTATTCTATCACCTGTTAATGGGTCTCAGAAAACACGTGAGTTGATAAAGTTTATTTCATGATATTAATCAGAGGTATAATGGTCTTATGACATTCCGAGAGATTTTATTGACGTACTTCTCATACATTGCATTTATTTATATACATGTACATTGACCTATGACCAGATGACGTTATATACGCGTATTTATATGTATATGGAAAAAGGTCACGGCGTTATACACACCACCACCTGATCAGCTAGTATACCTTGATGATTTACCCACAGTGGCCAAGATGATATGACGCGATGCCTTCAGAGGCTTGATGATGTTATGAACGCATATACCCATGCATGGTATGACATTTATACGCATATGCATGACATTATAATACCAAAAAATTCACAAAGCTATTCAAATATACATGTTGAGATTTTTACTCCATGTTTCTCTCATGTCTATTGTTTACTGATTTCCATTACTTACATACTCGGTACATTATTTGTACTGACGTCCCTTTTTCCCGGGGACATTGCATTTCATGCCCGCAGGTCCCGATAGACAGGTTGAGAGTCCTTCAAGAAGGCTATCAGCTCAGCGGAAGATGTTGGTGCGCTCCATTTTCTCTGGAGTTTCTTATTTGGTTATTATGATTTAGAGATGTATTGCTTAGTATGTCGGGGCCCTGTCCCGGCCTTATGACATTTATGTACTCTTAGAGGCTTGTAGACATATGTCATGTATATGAAAGATTGTATGGACTTGTCGGCCTATGTTCAGCATACGAGTGATTACTTTGGCCTTATAGGTCCGTACGTCATATGTAAGGTAGTATATCAGGTTGGGTCGTTTTATGTAGAGTGTTCTCTTATGTTTTATTCTTCTTACCTCATATAGCCCTTCTGGCCCACTTACCTATGATGATGTGATAAGAAAGATACGTTACGTTGGTACTCGGTTGAGTAAGGTACCGGGTGCCCGTCGCGGCCCATCAGGTTGGGTTGTGACAGAAGTATATGGAGTGATGTGGCATTAAATGGGTTGAGTAAGGTACCGAGTGCACGTTGCATCTATACGTAGATCACCGTATCACTGAATCTTAGCACCTTCCTAAAGGGGGAATATGGAGTGATATGGTATTAAGTCAGAATTAAGTGGTTCTAGTACTATGGAATGGTAAAGAAAGAATATGATAAAAATGAGAAAGGGATGAGATTACACTTATTCAAATCCTACAGATATGCTACGATTCCAGAACATTATGCAAACGCGACGCCAATGAAAGGAAGTAAGGGTTCCTGATAGCATCCATGGCAACTCAACATCATTAAAGGAGAAGGATGAAGCTCTGGAAGCTCCAAGAAGGCCCATGACAAGGTCTCAAATAAATAAATTGCAAGACAAGCCTAATTGTGATGACCCAAAAGGTCATCCCGTGTAATTTTAATTAAAACTGTGTTTTGAGGCCCTGAAAGCCTCCTTTAATCTCACCTCGATGTGCGTGCGCAGGCCGGGCGCGTAGCCGGGGAGCCTTTATGTGAAAAACTGATAAAATATTGAATTTATGATAATTAATTGAATGAGGTTGACTTTGGTCAATATTTTTGGTAAACGGACCCGAAGCCGTGGTTTGACGGTCCCGGAGGGTCCGTAGAAAAATATGGGACTTGGGCGTATTCCCGGAATCGAATTTCGAGGTCCCAAGTCCGAGAAATGAATTTGTAAAGAAAATTATTTTCTGAAAATATAAAGGCTTTTGAAAATGAAATTTGATGTGAAACCTGTGTTATCGGACCCGTATTATGGTTCCGGAGTATGGAACAGGTTAAATATGTCTTATGTGAGTTATCTGTGAAATTTGGTAAGAAACGGACTCAGTTTGAGGTGATTCGGTCTAAAAATGGAAAATTTGAAAGTTAATGAAGTTTTGAGAATTTTTATAGATTTTGAGGTTTAATTCGATGTTTATGATGTTATTTTGGTGTTTTGATTACTCGAATAAGTCCATAGGATATTTTTGAGGTTGTTTGTATAATTGGTTTTGAGCCCCGAGGGCTCGGGTGAGTTTCAGGTAGGTGTCGGAGTGCAAAATGCCTTAGAAATATCTGGTGTTAGGCTGTTTTCTGGTGTCCAGTTAATCCTTCTCCGCGATCGCAGTGCTTTGCATGCGATCGCGATGAGTCAGTTGCGGGGGGGGGGGGGGGGGAAATTCCCCCCCCCCCACCCGCGCCCCCCCGCGCGCCGCGCGGGCCCC
>ML266524.1:69387-89686 GCA_005239495.1 Nicotiana undulata
CGGGGTGGGGGGGGGGGGGGGGGGGGTAATTAACCCTACGCGAACGCATGGCCTCAGTCGCGATCGCGGAGCCTGAGGTCAGTGCTCTACGCGATCGCGAAGGGCCTCACGCGAACGCGTAGTGCAAATGGGGGTTGGGGGCTGGGTACTATTTTGTTCTTCGTGATCGCAACCCCTTCTTCGCGATCGCGATGGTCCGTGTCCATAAACTCCGCGATCGCGATCTCTTCTTCGCGATCGCGAAGGTCTAGGTCCAGTACTCTACGCGATCGCAGAAGGCCTGTCGCGATCGCGAAGGCCAATTATGCCCAGTTATATTTTTAGCCCAAAACAGAATGTTCATTACGGGATTTCACTATTCCTCACTACCCTCTTTGATGTTTTAGACTTCAATACTACACAATAATGTAAGTTAATTGTGTAGTACCCAATTTTCGAGTGCTGTCTAATAAGAAGAACCTGGTTCTTCTTTATGTACTACTTTCTACTATTGCGGAATAATTAAAGCAGTAAGTAAAGACACATAGATTTTTACGTGGAAAACACCTGGCTCAAAAGGTGAAAAAACCACGACCTACTCCTCAGTAGGATTTGCTCAAACTCTTCACTAAAACTCTGAGCCAAAACGGACTTACAAAATAAACTCTTTTGTAATCCTAGGACTAACTCTAATCCTCTTTGTATCAACTAGCCTCTAGCTAATTTCTACAGATTTCAAGCTAACTCTAACTTGATCAATGTGTACCTATTACAATTGCTTCTATGAAAGCTGAAAAGATACAATGTTAAAACTCCTACTACAATCAATTAGACTCAATACACAAACGATGGAACTGTTTCTTCTAGTTGAACACAACCTTTGTATCGCACAACAATTCTGTTTGCAAAATATCTCTGGGAATTTTTCTTCAGATCTTGATTCACTTTAGTACTTGTACGTCAATAATTTCACCAGTTATACTTGAGTTTGATTGAAACTCAACTTCCTTCCTCTATTTCTGTCCTAGCTGAAATCAACTTCTGTCATTTTTATTAGTTTGCAACCTTTTCGTATTAGAAGACATTCTCCTAGTTCTTTGATACTCATCAACCACTGATGTCTCCTATGCAAGTATGATTCTCGTACCAACTGTTCCGTTCAGATGTGTATGCTATGATGGACCTGGTTCAACTTGTCATCTTTTGTCAATCTTCAAAACCCATTCAGTGACATGGGCCAACAAATTCCCCCTTTTAGATGATGACAAACTCTGTGCTTTTATCCTGTATACACTTTAAACACTTAGTATATTTTTAAGCATTAATCATCAAGAATTAGGGTCAATAGGTTATAAATATCACTTTTTGAAATTTTTTGAAGAAGCCTTAGCCTGTTTGGGTTTTGGTGTCCTAACCATAGATGGAGCCAGATGCTCCTCTTGTTGGACCAAGTCCAACATCTCTTCTTCAACAACAATAGCCTCAACAGGCTCCCCTACCTTTGCTTTTCCCTTCTCTGCCCTTTTTCTTTTGCTCTCTTGCAGAGCTTTTTCCAACTTCTCCTCCTCTTCTCGTACATTATTTCTTGTAGCTCGTACCTTTGTAACAGAGACACTAACAGACTCAGTAGTCTTCCTTTTCATTGAAGGAACTGAGGCTTTAGACTTTCTGGACTTTGGAGTCCTTCTCTTCTTGGGGTTGTATGAGTCCCCCAACTTCTTCAGTCTTTCAGCCAAAGTTTCTTCCCCAGAAGAAACACGTTCATCTATCTCCTTCATTAGCTTCTCCAACCCAACAACAACTTCCTCAACTTCATTAGTTCCCCCTATCACCATGACATCATCTTCAAGATTTTCAAGAATGGGGCCACAAATTGCAAGCGTGGTACCATCCTCCCCGGGTCCCCTCACACCTGCATCTCCCTCGTTCTCAAGAATTTTCTCTTTCCCAATTTTTCTTCGCCTACTTGGCACTTCCACATCCACCACAGACCCCACAAGCACAAATTGATTTTCAGAAAAAACAGAGGTAACTTCAATATTACCTTTTTCAGCACTTGTTGAACCAGTTGCTTCATCTTCATTTGCTGACTTAAATGATTCTTCAGACGATTCTGGTTTAGAGCCTTCTTCAGCATGCAATAATTCTTCCAAGAATTTGGCTCTTGAACCAGAAGCCNTCTATAGTAATGCTGATTGGGGTGGGTCAGTAGAGGACAGGAGATCAACTTCAGGATGAGAAAAGATCGCTGAGAAAGCATCTTGGCGAAGATAAAAGAGTTCGACACCTGAAAACCCCGAAACAAAGCCCGTATTCTTCCTAAACCCCCTATTCTTAGCATGACGGATATTGAATAAAGGGACGACCGAGGGGGTACTGATTTGAGGGAAGCATAAAGGAAGACGCCGAAAGGTTATGTTAAAAGAGATGGCTATGAGACTAGTGCAAACAATATGTTGAAATAGTAGATTTAGTAGTCTGCTTTCTTTCTCCGGGTATGAACTCCTCCCTTGAGGAAGGCCCCTGTTGTGGCAATTCAACCCAGAGGGTATAGTTACTATAACTAATAAGAAGCATAGTAAAGTCAGTGTAGAATAATAGAATCTCTTATTAGCTTATGAAGGAAGGAAGCAAGTGTAGCTTTGAAAGCAGCAAGGAGGCATTAGGGGAAACCTAGATTCAAGGTCGGAAGAATCGGAAACAGACTCGAAAACGGAACCCTTTCTCTAGCGGCCTCTTGGCTTCTTTCTTTACAATCAGTCCAGGCCAGTAGCTGCTCCTGGCTTTCGGACAGCTAGAGCACCGACAGATAGAGCGAAGAGTCCATAAGGAGAAGAGCCAAGGCTTATGACGGTTCACCAGGGCCTCTTTCCTCCTCCCTTTTCTGCTCACTCGTAGGGGTCCCGCCGCCCACCCGAAAGAGACGAGGAAGACTAACCGGCACCCTCACTATATAGGTGCGGACTTGCGTACGGTATCACTTGCCTAACAGCTGCCAAAAGCGGAAGCTTCAATGTTGACGGGCTTATTGTCTCGTGCCGCCAGGCATAAAAGTCAATATTGTCAACTAGAGGCTTGGGGGCTGGGGTAGGGTTTGGTGTGGGTTTTGGGGCATCGTGATGTTCAGGGGTTACAGAATTATCAGAAGATTCAGAACTAAAGACCGGTGGAGAATCAGATTCATAGACTCCTTCATCATAATCTCGATTTTGAGAATCAGAGGAAGCAGACGACATGGTTTTAATTTTTAGAGAAAAAGAGGGCAAGAGGCAGTAGAGATTTTAGTGTTGGGTGAATTGAACGAGGTTCGACTCTTGCTTTATGGTATAAAGGGTAATGGTGGCCTTTTTATAACATGTGGCTGGGGTAATTGTACCGGAAGAGTATTAACTCAAGTGGAATTCTAATCGCTATAGAATTGTCATTGATTAGACATTGATTGCACAATTACTTTCCTCCTAAAACTAGGCTAATTAAGTGAGATAGGACTTCTTGAAACTGGTTCAATTTGGGTAAGCGCAGAGAATTTGATTTTGAACCATAAGTAGATAGAATCCTGCTCATGTATGAAGATGAGAACGTACCTTGTCAGTCATGTAAACCAGCATGGATGAACCAGGTTCATCCTGATAAATTCTTTATTTGGCCTCAATTCACAAAAATAAAGAAACATCATTAGCAACTAGGGAATCATATTAATACATGGCAAAAGAGTATGGCAATAAAGACATAATGCTGAGTAATGATTAATCTGATTAAGTACCTAATTGGATTTCTAGCCAATTTTTTTTTCCAACTTTTTTGTTTGTTTTTCAGTTAGGTGATCTTAATCATCCCTAATTCAAACCTATTTCTCTCATAATGCTCTCTACTCAGTGCTTTGGTAATATATCAGCGATTTGACGACCAGTAGCACAAAAATCGATTGAGATCATTCCTTTCTCATAATTATCCCTTAGGAAGTGGTGCCTAACATCTATTTGCTTAGTTCTTTTGTGATGAACCGGGTTCTTCTTCATACTAATTGCACTAGTGTTATCATTGAAAATAGGAATGCATCCCAAATAAATACCAAAATCCAAGAGATGTTGCTTGATCCAGAGCAACTGAGCACAGCAAGAGGTTGCAGCCACATATTCAGCCTCAGCAGTAGACAAGGCTACTGAATTTTGTTTCTTGGTTGCCCAAGAGACAAGGCAGGAGCCCAATAAGTGAGCCATGCCTGAAGTACTTTTCCTGTCAACCAGAAAACCTGCATAATCAACATCAACATATCCTACAAGGTCAAAATTACTACCTTTAGGATACCAAAGGCACAAATCAGTGGTGCCCTTCAAATATCTCAAAATTTATTTTACTGCAGTGAGATGGGACTCCTTTGGATTGGCTTGAAACCTAGCACATAGTCCCACACTGAACACAATATCAGGTCTACTTGCAGTAAGATAGAGAAGAGACCCAATCATTCCTCTATATGTCTTCTGATCAACGGATGGACCAGGTTCATCCACATCCAATTTTGTAGCTGTGGCTATTGGGGTATCTATCTCCTTTGAGTCCTCCATTTTGAACTTCTTGAGGAGTTCTTTCACATACTTCTGTTGATGAATCATTGTACCATGAGGATTTTGTTTGATCTGCAAGCCTAAGAAGAAGGTTAATTCTCCCATCATACTCATTTCAAACTCACTCCCCATTAATGTATCAAATTCCTTGCTAAGCTTTTCAGTAGTTGCCCCAAATATGATATCATCAACATATATTTGCACAATCAGAAGGTCTTTTCCCTTTTCCTTTAGGAACAAAGTACTGTCTATTTTTCCTCATTTGTACCCATGTTCCAGCAGAAATTTTGACAATCTTTCGTACCAAGCTCTAGGTGCTTGCTTGAGACCATAGAGAGCCTTGCAAGTTTATACACATGATCAGGTGACTCTTTGTTTTCAAAACCAGGAGGCTGTTTTACAAATACATCTTCCTTCAAATAGCCATTGAGAAAGGCACTCTCAACATCCATCTGATGGAGAGTAAATTCCATGTGTGCAACAAATGCTATAAGAAGTCTGATTGCCTCCAATCTTGCCACAGGAGAAAAGGTTTCATCATAGTCAATTCCCTCTTCTTGACTGTATCCTTGAACAACCAGTCTTGCCTTGTTTCTTGTAACAGTTCCATTCTCGTCGAACTTAATTCTGAAAACCCACTTGGTGCCAATTACTGCTCTGTCAAGTGGCCTGGGTACCAAGTGCCATACCTGACTTCTTTCAAATTGATTTAGCTCTTCTTGCATGGCATTTACCCAGTCAGCATTCTGTAGGGCTTCAGCAATGTTCTTTGGTTCTAACAAGGACAGAAACGCATCAAACGCACACAGATTTTTTAATGAGGATCTAGTTTTGATTCCAGATTTCAAGTCTGTTATGATGTTCTCAAGAGGGTGAGAACTCTGATATCTGTGTGGTTTGAGCACTTGTTGTTCACTTCTGGACTGTTCCATGTTGTCTTATAGTTGTGGAACAAGATCAGGGCCAGGGTTTTCATGGAGTATTCCCCCTGTCGAGTTGCGTGAGATAGTTGAACCTGGTCCATCACATGTTCCATCTACCATAGGTGCTTCAATGTAGTCATTTCTCCTCACCAGTCCAAGCTCCTCATCTTCTGGTTCCTGTCTCTCAGATAAAGTGTTAGTTTCATCAAAGACAACATGTACACTTTCTTCTACACACATAGTTCTTTTATTGTATATTTTATAAGCTTTACTATGTGTTGAGTATCCCAAGAACACTCCCTCATCCCTTCTGGGATCAAATTTTCCTAGAGTATCTTTGCCATTATTATGCACATAACACTTGCATCCAAAATCCCTAAGGTGGGATATGTTGGGCTTTCTCCCTTTAAGTAATTCATAGGGAGTTTTCTCTACCAGAGGTCTGGTCATGCATCTATTGATAATGTAGCATGCTGTGTTTATTGCTTCTGCCCAGAAGCTGTGAGATGGTTTGCTTGATAGAAACATGGTTCTTGCCATGTCTTCAAGAGTTCTATTCTTTCTTTCAACAACCCCATTTTGTTGTGGGGTTCTAGAAGCAGAAAAGTTGTGATTGATACCATGTTCATCACAGAACTTAGCAAACTTAGCGTTTTCAAATTCAGTCCCATGGTCAGATCTTATTGATGCTAGTTGATGTCCTAACTGATTTTGAGTTTTCTTAACAAATGTGATAAACATATCAAATGCTTCATCCTTAGATGCCAGAAATAAGGTCCACGTGAACCTTGAGTAATCATCAACTAACACCATCACATATTTCTTACCTCCTCTGCTCAGAGTTCTCATTGGACCATATAGATCCAGATGAACCAGTTCCAACGACCTGGTGGTACTGACCATTTTCTTACTTTTGAAAGAAGATCTTACCTGCTTCCCCCTTGCACATGCCTCACAAACTTTGTCTTCCTTGAACTTAATGTTAGGGAGTCCTACCACTAAGTTCTTAGAGACTAGCATGTTAAGCCGAGTCAGACTTGCATGACCAAGTCTTTTGTGCCACAGGAGGGGATCACTGTCCAACACACTAAGGCAAGTGAGTTCATTGTCAGACAATGTGGACAAGTCAATGACATAGATATTGTTCATTCTCCTTTCCTGCAACACAATCTTGTCAGTAAGCAGATTTATCAAAAAATATTTTGTGGAGGTAAAAGCGACAAGGTTACCTCTGTCACACAATTGTGACACACTGATTAGGCTATATTTCAAGCCATCTATCAGATACACATGTTCAATTGAACGTGTGTCATCTTTACCTACCTTGCCGACCCCTATAATTTCACCTTTCTTTCCGTTTCCAAAGGAGACATTTCCTCCTTTGAGGTTTTCAAGTGAAAGGAACTGTTCCTTGTTCCCTGTCATATGCTTAGAGCAGCCACTGTCCAAAAACCAAATTAGGCTGCTTCCCTTCACTTGTACCTACAAAAGCAAATCAGGGGTTAGTTTTAAGAACCCAAACTAGTTTGGGTCCTTTTCTATGAGAGAAAGGATGAACCCGATTTTTCCTGGCCCAGTTTGGTAGCCAGTTCTTCTTTTTAATGAATCTCTCATTTTTCTGGCTGGCATGCTCTTTTACACCACACTCATATTTGTAGTGGCCATTCTTCCCACAATAGGTGCACATTTTATTTTCAGGGAGAGTGAGATACTTGCTTTTGGGATCCCACTTAGGCAATTGACTCCCAAAACCAAGCCCTCTCTGGTTACTACTGTGATTCTCTTGAAGCCAAGTTAATGCATCAGAAGACTTATTCCATTTGCATGTTTTATCAAATTCATGTTTGACTTTGCCAAGTTCTTCTTTAAGAGATTTTATCTGTTCATCCTTGGCATACATTTTATCCGTTATTTTTACTAAGTCTTCTTCTAACATTGCATGAGAGTGATCAACCACCTTTTTACTAGATCCTAGTCTTAATTTTAAGTTTTCAGATTAAATTTAGGATTTCAGTTTCGAGTGGATGGACCTGGTTCATCAAGACAGTGTTTTTCTTTTCAGATTCACTGACCCTTATTTCCAGGTCCATGCATTCTGCTTTCAGCATTGCACACTCTTTAGATAGTTGATCCTTCTCTTTGGTTGTTTCCTCAGAATCATCTATGAAGTCAAGTAGCAACTCAGAGAGTTTCTCCTTAGATAAAAACTTTATTTTAGTTTTAAGTTGTGAGATACTTACCTCTGGTTCTTCATAAGTTTCCTCATCAGATTCTCCTATTGCCATGAGAGCCTGATCTTTTGTCTCACCATCCTCTGATTCTTCATCTGAACTTTCCCTCCAAGAAGCAACCATAGCCTTTGTAGTGGTTCTCTTGGGTTGGACCAGTTCCTTATTCCTGTTCTTTCTTTCATATCTCTCTTTCCTCCATTCTACTTCCCACTGAGGGCAGTTTTTGATGAGATGGTCAGTTTTTCCACACTTGTAGCATCCCTCATTAGCTGGCCTTTCTGGTGCCTTTGCCTTGTTGAAGTTTCCTCCCCTAGAGATGCCCTTCTTCCTCATGAGAAAGTTTCTAAATTCTTTAGTGATCATGGCCATCTCATCCTCTTCCAGATCTGCTCCTTCAGTGATCCTCAGTACTAGACTTCTCTACTTCTTTGGGGAATCCATCTTCATGGTTTGCCTTCTGAGTTCATAAGCAGTGAGATTTCCAATTAACTCATCCAGTCTAAGGGTTGCCATATTTCTGGATTCCTGGATAGCAGTGATCTTGCTTTCCCAGGAGATAGACAAAACCGTTGTCAAGATCTTCTCTACCTTGTCTTCTTCAAGTATAATTCTCCCAAGAGACTTGAGTTCATTGGTCAAGGTTGTAAACCTTGTGTACATCTCCTGAATAGTCTCTCCTTCTTTCATAGTGAAGTTTTCATACTGAGAGTATAGTAGTGTACCTCTAGACCTTTTAACTTGAGGTGTTCCTTCATGGGCTACTTGTAGAGTGTCCCAGATTTCCTTGGCTGTTGTGCAGCTTTGGATTCTACTGTATTCATCAGGACCTAGTCCACATACTAGCCACTTCTTGGCCTTGGCATTCTTCTCCCATTTCTTCAAATCTTCAGCCGTGCAGTCAGCCCTAGTCTTAGGTACATCTACACCTTCAGCAGTCTTCTTCATTGTTGCAAGGGGTCCATCAGTGACTATGTCCCATAGTTCATAGTCCTCTCCAATAAGATGGCCCTTCATTCTATTTTTCCACCAAGAATAGTACTGGCCATTGAAGAGTGGTGGCCTTGCGGTTTGTTGACCTTCTCAGTTCCCAGGTGGGTGCACTCATCCTGATCTTTTCCAAGGTTTTAGCCTTTTCAAGGATAACCTGCTCTGATACCAATTGATGTTTTAGACTTCAATACTACACAATAATATAAGTTAATTGTGTAGTACCCAACTTTTGAGTGCTGTCTAATAAGAACCACATGGTTCTTCTTTGTGTACTACTTTCTACTGTTGCGAAATAATTAAAGCAGTAAAGTAAAGACACATAGATTTTTACGTGAAAAACACCTGGCTCAAAAGGTAAAAAAACCACGACCTACTCCTTATAGGATTTGCTCAAACTCTTCACTAAAACTCTGAGCCAAAACAGACTTACAAAATAAACTCTTTTGTAATCCTAGGACTAACTCTAATCCTCTTTGTATCAACTAGCCTCTAGCTAATTTCTACAGATTTCAAGCTAACTCTAACTTGAACAATGTGTACCTATTACAATTGCTTCTATGAAAGCTGAAAAGATACAATGTTAAAACTCCTACTACAATCAACAGACTCAATACACAAACGATGGAACTGTTTCTTCTAGTTGAACTGTAGCCTTTGTATCGCACAACAATTATGTTTGCAAAATATCTCTGGGAATTTTTCTTCAGATCTTGATTCACTTTAGTACTTGTGCGTCAATAATTTCAGCAGTAATACATTGAGTATTTATAGAGTTCGTTTGTTGAGTGCATGATTCAATTCTGATCCAACTCTTCCTGGGTAAACGAGTTTGATTGAAACTCAACTTCCTTGCTCTATTTCTCTCCTAGATGAAATCAACTTCTGTTATCTTTATCAGTTTGCAACCTTTGACATTCTCCTAGTTCTTTGATACTCATCAACCACTGATGTCTCCTATGCAAGTATGATTCTCGTACCAACTGTTCCGTTCAGATGTGTATGCTATGATGGACCTGGTTCAACTTGTCATCTTTTGTCAATCTTCAAAACCCATTCAGTGACATGGGCCAACACTCTTCTTCCCTAAACCCCATAGACGACCTTTGAAGAGCTCCATCACTATAGCCTCTTAGGTAAGTAATTATAACCTCGTTTTCTTCCGTTTTCATCAACAATTTATTAGATTCTAGGCCCAAAATCATGGGATTGAAGGGTAGAAATTGGGGTTTTGCGTAGAGTTAGGGCTTTTTGAATAATTGGGGATTTGACCTCATTTTGGGATCGGATTTCAAAACAAATTATATATTCGGGCTCGTGGGTGAATGGGTGATCGAATTTTGGTATGAACCTCGTGTTTGGACCAAGCGAGCCCGGCGTCCAATTTTGGAAGAATGTCGGAAAATCTATAATTAGGCTTTGGAATTGAGTTGTTGAGTAATTATTGATGTTATTGAGTCAATTGTGTCTAGATACGATTGTTTCGGAGTTAGATTCGATAGGAAAGGCGGTGCTAGAGGCTTGATTTGCATTCTTGGAGTCAAGGTAAGTGTTTGGCCTAACTTTAGCTTGAGGGAATAGGTGTTGAGTCGTATGTACTACTTGCTTGTGTCATTTTCAATGTATAGGTGAGGTGACGAGTACCTATATATTGTTTGTCAAGTATGCCCGTGAGTCAATTTTGATGTATTACATGTTTTTCTTCGATATTCATTGCGTTATGAAGTAGATTTCATTTTGAAAGTTTTTCAATTGTTGGAAATACTTGATAAAGGATATGTGATAAGTTGTTTTCAGTTGAAGATTGTTTTTATTAAGTTATATACTTGGATGAGATTGGTTATAGCTGAGTTGTAACGACCCAGTCGGTCGTTTTGCGTATTAAGATCCCGTTTCCTTAAATGAAACCTTCCATAGCAGCTATTCATGCTTTATGACTCGCGGGAGCGGGTGGTTCGGGATTTGGGAATGAATTGGATGGTTTAGGAACACTTGGTTCCTTAAGGTTGGCCTATTTGTCCAAGTTTGACTTCGGTCAACATTTCGAGCAAACGACCTCGGAATTGAGTTCTGACAGCTCAGTAGCTCCGTATAATGATTTCGGACTTGGGCATATGTTCGGCTCGGGTTTCCGATGACCCGGAAGCATTTCGACGCCCGAAATGGAAATCAAGATTTCCTTATCTTTGAAATTTGGGTTGGGACGTGAATTTATGCTATCGAGGTCCGAATGGAATTTCGGGATCGAGAATAGTTCCGGATAGTCATTTATGACTTGTCTGTAAACTTTGAGGTCATTCCGAGTAGTATAGACCCGTCCGGCGCAATGATATGAAATATAGAGTTCTTAAAGTCTTAAGTTTGAATTCAAGGGGTTTGGAGGGTGATTCCAAGTTCCAGTGATGTTTTGAGTGTTCCGTGAGCTCGAGCGAGTCTGTCATATGATTTGGTATTTGTTGGTATATTTTGTCGGAGGCTCGGGTAGGCCCAGGGGCTTCCCGGACCCCGCACAGGGCCAAAAGCTAGCAAAATCCACTGTTGGTGTGGCTACTTCTGGTGTGACCGCACCTGCGGTCTACCAGTCGCAGGTGCGAGACCGCACCTGCGGTACCAGCCTCGCAGGTGCGGAAAGCCCATAGACCCCTCTACCTCCGCAGGTGCGGACTTGTTCGCAGGTGCGACCCCATCTCCCAAGCCCAGCCTTCGCAGGTGCGACCAATTCTTCGCAGGTGCGGGACCGTGCCTGCGGTCCCAAAGTCGCAGGTGCGAGAATCCCTGTGGGCAGCCTATATTTAAGTTCCAAACACGAGTCTTCTTTATTTTTCAACCATTTCACCTCCATTAGAGAGTTCTAGGAGCTTCAAGAACCTGCTCTTGACCCAAATTCAGTAGAGGTAAGTAAATTCTTTTCATTTATCTAGTTTCATACATGAATTAACAAAGAAATCAACTACTAATTCTTGGAAAAATCTAGGTTTTGGGTTGTAAATGGGATTTTTTGAAAATTAGTGAATTACCCCTGTTTAGCCATTGAATTCCTAAATGAATTATGTAATTACGATCCTTAGACTACGGGTAATTTAATCCTTCAAGAATTTTCGAAATCCAAACGTGTGGGCCCGGGGTCGAAATTCCGGAAATGGTCAAGAATGCTTAATTTTAGGATTTCTTGTTAATTCTCCTTCTTGAACCTTAAATTGATTCAATTATGCTATGTTTTGCTAGTTTTGAACCATCAAGAGTAGTTTCGGAGTTTCGGGCGCATCTTTTGATCCGGTCCTTGGTCCGAGGAGTGCTTTTATCAAGGTGAGTCTCCTTTCTAACCTTGTAAGAGGGAAATTGTCTCTCTAGGTAACCTTGTTTCCTATGTGATCTTGTTTGGGGGGCTACGTACGCACCGAGTGACGAGAGTCCATACGTAGTAGCTATTACTGCTTCGTCCGGGTAGTTAGGACACAACATGCTCATTGTTTTCCCCTGTTGTAGCATAGATATGACTTGTATACTTGTGTGATTGGTATTGTTGTCTTTGAATGTTGTGATACTTGGCTTAATTCAAGTGTGATAAGAGAATCACGGGCTGGGATCGGGCCGTACGCCACGGCAGAGTGATGATTGATTATATTATGGGATCGGGATGTACGCCACGACAGAGTTATGATTGATTATATTATGGGATCAGGCCGTACGCCACGGCAGAGTGATGATTTATTATATTATGGGATCGGTCCGTACGCCACAGCAGAGTGATGATTGATTACATTATGGGATCGGGCCGTACGCCACGGCGAGATTGAGATTACCAGGGTGGGATCGGGCCGTACGCCACAGCGAGATTGAGATTACCAGGGTGGGATCGAGCCGTACGCCACGGCGAGATTGAGACTACCAGGGTGGGATCGGGCCGTACGCCATGGCGAGATTGAGACTACCTGGGTGGGATCGGGCCGTACGCCACGGCGAGATTGAGTACCATATGGGATCGGGCCATACGCCACGGCGGATACCAAACTTGTTTGATTTGAGATTGATATTTGATGCCATTTATTGATGTACTTGATTACTTGCTTTGCTTGCCTACAATTTTCTTTACATCCTGCTTACTTTACGACTGTTGGACCTTAGTGAGTATCGAGTCGACCTCTCGTCACTACTTCTTCGAGATTAGACGGGATACTCACTAGGTACATATTTATATATATGTACTCATGCTGCACTTTCTTTCCTTTTCTGTACTTGACTGTACAGGTCCGGAGGCTGGTCCATCTAATTTTCTGGCCGGTGCCAGATATTGATAGCGTGGTCATACTTCACGGTGAGCTGCTTTCCTAATGACTTCCTAGCAGCACCCTGGAGTTTCTTTTCTTATGCTCTCTGTCTATTTCATTTAGAATGAGACCCTGTATATGTTGTAGTCATTGTATGTTCAGTAGTTGCCCGTGACACTCGTGACACTAGTTCTTGGCACACACGCGGTATATATATTTGTTTTGGTTTTTGGATGTACATCTATGTGTATGTTTTAATTCGGACTTGTATCTACTATGATTTTACCTTCATTCAAGGCTAGTATCATGTTAGTTGCTATGAACTGGTAATCATTGACTTGTTGGTCGAATGGGAAGGGTATCACTTAGAAAAAGTTATATCGGCTTGCCTAACGCCGCGGGTGGGTGCCATCACGACCTGAATTAGGATTTGGGTCGTGACAACGTGGTATCAGAGCCCTAGGTTCACGTAGTCACGGGCAAACCCAGTAGAGTCTTGCGGATCGGTACAGAGACGTCTGTACTTATATTTAGGAGACTACAGGGTGTTAAGAAACTCCTTTTGTTCATATCCTATCGTGCAACCAATGATGTACTCAAACTTGTTCTTCTATTCTCTCACAGATGGTGAGGACGCGTGCTTCACAGGTTCCTGACCCAAGGGAGGCTGCTACCCCCGCCGCTCGAGGCCGTGGTAGGGGCAAGGGTAGGGCTCCTGTTCGTAGGAGGGGGCGAGGGCGTCCTAGAGCTGTACCGATTGCACCAATTGAGGACCCTTATGTTGAGGAGCAGGATGAGCTGCCTCCAGTAGCTCCACCACCAGCTGATTTTATGGCGGCGCCGGGCTTCCAGGAGGTCATGGGCCGTATGCTGAGGTTCATGGATGCTATGTCACAGGCGGGTGTACTTCCATCAGATCCTGCTACTTCTCAGGCAGGAAGGGGAGTTCAGACCCCTACCGCTCAGGCTACAGGACCAGTAGCAGCAGTACATCGTACTCCAGAGAACCCGTCGTTGTCTCGGCTGTGCTACCGGAGGCTCTGGGGAAGTTGGAATAGGAGAGCACTCATCTTGGGGTGGTATTACTACTTAGATGCTTTCAGCAGTTATCCGCTCCGCACTTGGCTACCCAGCGTTTAACGTGGGCACGATAACTGGTACATCAGAGGTGCGACCTTCCCGGTCCTCTCGTACTAGGGAAAGGTCCTCTCAATGCTCTAACGCCCACACCGGATATGGACCGAACTGTCTCACGACGTTCTGAACCCAGCTCACGTACCGCTTTAATGGGCGAACAACCCAACCCTTGGAACATACTACAGCCCCAGGTGGCGAAGAGCCGACATCGAGGTGCCAAACCTTCCCGTCGATGTGAGCTCTTGGGGAAGATCATCCTGTTATCCCTAGAGTAACTTTTATCCGTTGAGCAGATATTCCATCAGAGATCGCGGTTAAGCTTGGAGTGGTAGCACCAGAGCCCAGGCCAGTTGCAGAGATAGACCAGCAAAAGCTGTTGGGTAGATGGACCCAGCTCCGCCTCCGACCTTCGGGGGTGAGCGGGGAGAGGATGCACAAGATTTCATCGAGAGGTGCAGGGACAGACTACACAACATGAGGATATTAGAGTCACGTGGGGTAGATTTCACGACCTTCCAGCTTGAGGGCAGAGCTCGCCGCTGGTGGCAGTCTTATGTACTCAGTAGACCAGCAGGGTCTCCACTGGTTACTTGGGAGCCGTTTATTCAGTTATTTTTGGACAGATACATTCCACCATCTGGGAGGGAGGAGCTTCGGGGTTAGTTTGAGAGGTTAGAGCAGGGGCATATGTTTGTGTCGGATTATGAGGCCAGGTTCTCAAAGTTGTCTCGCCATGCTCTCATGATATTGCCCACAGATGCCGAGAGGGTTCGACGGTTTATGGCAGGCTTACATCCGGGTATCAGGACTTTCATGGCCAGAGAGGTAGATATGGGTACCCCATATTAGCTTGTAGTCGAGATAGCTCGACGTATCGAGGGTTACTGTGCGAGGAGTAGAGAGCAGGGTCAGCAAGACAAGAGGCCCAAGTTCACAAGTGACTTCAGAGGGGCTCCAGCTAGGGCCAGGGGTCAGTACGGAGGTGTCCAGTTTAGCAAGCCTTCCTATTCAGTACCTCCAGTACCTCCTAGGGTTGTTCCAGTCAGGCCCCAGCTTAGCGCCATGCCAGAGCGCTCCTATCATCTTCCAGCCATCCGGAGTGCACCCAATAATTATTCTAGTCATCAGAGATCCTCCAGTTCTTATCCCAGTGCTTACCAGAGGATTCACACCGTTCTTCAACTATTCAGGGTTCCTCCTCTTCAGGTCGACGAGTAGTAGTGCTAGGGGGTTGCTTCGAATGTGGGGATCTGGGTCACGCATGGAGGTTTTGTCTCATGTACTGGGGCAAAGCCGTGCAGCAGAGCCAACAACCTATGATTACAGCACCAGCAGCACGACCACCTAGGGGTGGAGGTCAGGTTGGCAGGGGTCGCCCTAGAGGGGGAGGCCAGTCCGGAGGGGGTCGTTCAGCTCCAGCTCATCTTGGGAAAGCTCAGTCATCGGGTGCTTCAGCCAGATTCTATGCTATTCCATCCAGGGTAGACGCAGTGGCATCAGACGCTGTGATTATAGGTATTATTTCGGTCTGTGGTAGAGAGGCTTCAATGTTATTTGATCCAGGGTCTACATATTCATATGTTTCAACATTATTTACCCATTCTCTGGATATTATTTGTGAGTCTTTGGGTTCCCCCTTGTATGTATCCACTCCTGTGGGCGACTCTGTGATAGTAGACCGGGTCTACTGGTCTTGTGTGATTAATTTCTGTGGGTTTGAGACCAGAGCCGACCTGTTGTTTCTTGATATGGTTGATTTCGAGGTTATTATGGATTGGCTATCGCCTCATCATGCTGTCTTGGACTGCCATGCCAAGACAGTTACATTAGCCCTTCTTGAGTCGCCGAGGTCAGAGTGGAGGGGTTTTTCAGTTAGTGCCTTCAGCCGGGTCATTTCCTTCATGAAAGCTCGGCATATGGTCGAGAAAGGGTGTCTGTCTTATCTTGCTTATGTGCGGGACACCACCGCCGAGTCTCCTACCATTGATTAAGTGCATGTTGTTCGAGAGTTTCCAGATGTGTTTCCTTCAGATCTTCTAGGTATGCCTCCAGATCGAGATATAGATTTCTGCATTGACTTGGCTCCAGATACTCAGCCTATTTCTATTCCTCCTTATCGTATAGCTCCTAAGGAGCTAAAAGAGCTGAAGGAGCAGCTTGAGGAGTTGTTGGCCAAGGGATTTATTAGGCCGAGTGTGTCGCCGTGGGGTGCTCCAGTCCTATTTGTGAAGAAGAAGGATGGGTCTATGCGGATGTGTATTGACTACCGCCAATTGAATAAATTGACCATCAAGAACAAGTATGCTCTGCCGCGCATTGATGATTTGTTTTATCAGCTAGAGGGTGCTCGTGTGTTCTCTAAGATTGATCTGAGATCAGGTTATCACTAGTTGAAGATTCGGGATTCTGATGTCCCGAAGACTGCATTTCGCACCAGATATGGCCACTATGAGTTCTAAGTGATGTCCTTTGGCTTGACTAATGCCCCAACAACATTTATGGACTTGATGAATAGGGTATTCAGGCCGTATATCGACTCCTTCGTTATTGTTTTCATTGATGATATATTGATCTACTCACGGAGCCTGGGGGAGCACGAGCAGCATTTGAGAGTTGTGCTTCAGACCTTGCGAGAACAGAAGGTATATGCTAAGTTCTCCAAGTGTGAAGTTAGAGTCTATGGCATTTATGGGGCACGTGGTGTACGGTGAGGGTATCAAGGTTTATCCGCAGAAGATTGAGGCAATTCAGAGTTGGCCACGTCCTACTTCAGCTTCAGAGATCAGGCGTTTTCTAGGTTTAGCAGGTTATTACCGTCGATTCGTGGAGGGATTCTCTTCTATTGCCGCTCCGTTGACTAGGTTGACTCAGAACAATGCCCCATTTCAGTGGTCCCACAATTGTGAGGCGAGCTTTCAGAGGATCAAATCAGCATTGACTTCAGCACCAATGTTATCATTGCCTTTTGAGTCTGGTGTATATACAGTGTATTGCGATGCTTCACGCGTTGGATTGGGATGTGTGTTGATGCAGGATGATAGGGTTATTGCTTATGCTTTGCGAAGGTTCATGAAACGAATTACTCTGTGCACGATTTGGAGTTGGCGGAGATTGTTCATGCTCTGAAGATATGGCGGCATTATTTGTACGGTGTATCTTCCGAGGTCTATACCGACCACCGCAGCCTGCAGTACTTGCTTAAGCAGAGGGACCTTAATTTGAGGCAGCGGAGGTGGCTTGAGTTGTTGAAGGACTATGATCTCACTATTCTGTATCATCCGAGCAAGGCAAATGTAGTGGCGGATGCATTGAGCAGGCGGGCAGCTAGCATGGGTAGTTTGGCCTACATTTCAGCTAAGGAGAGGCCTTTAGCCTTGGACATTCAGTCCTTGGCCAATCGATTAGTGAGATTGGACCTTTCCGAGCCTCGTCGAGTTTTGGCTCATGTGGTTGCTCAGTCTTCATTGTTGAGAGAGATCAAGGCTCGACAGTTTAATGATCCACGTCTAGCAGAGCTTTGGGATACGGTGGTCCAGGGTAGGGCCAATGAGGTTACCTTAGGCGAGGATGGTGTTCTGTGGCTCCAGGGTCGATTGTGTGTTCCTGATATTGATGGTCTGAGGAAAAGGATTCTAGCAGAGATGCACAGTTCTCGGTACTCTATTCACCCAGGAGCGACGAAGATGTATCGTGATTTGAGACAACACTACTGGTGGAGGCGGATGAAGAAGGACATTGTTCAGTATGTGGCCAGATGTCTTAATTGTCAGCAGGTTAAGTACGAGCATCAGCGGCTAGGAGGCTTGTTTCAGCAGATGCCCATTCCTCAGTGGAAGTGGGAGCGTATCACTATGGGCTTTGTAGTTGGGTTGCCTCGGACTTTGCGGAAGGTTGACACGGTTTGGGTCATTGTGGACAGACTGACCAAATCGGCGCATTTCCTTCCTGTGGCTACTACTTATACTACAGAGAGGTTGGCTCAGATTTATCTTCGTGAGATAGTCCGTTTGCATGGTGTGCCGGTGTCTATCATTTCAAATCGGGGTCCTCAGTTCACTTTGCACTTCTGGAGAGCTTTGCACAGCGAAATGGGTACACAGATAGACCTTAGTTCAGCTTTTCACCCTCAGACTGATGGCCAGTCAGAGCGTACAGTTCAAATTTTGGAGGATATGCTCAGGGCTTGCGTGATTGATTTCGGGGGTCAATGGGACCAGTTCCTACCTTTGGCAGAGTTTGCATACAATAATAGTTATCAGTCCAGCATCGAGATGGCTCCATTTGAGGCTTTATATGGTCGGTGATGCCATTCTCCGATTAGGTGGTTTGAGCCTGGTGAGGCCAAGTTATACGGTACAGATCTGGTCAGAGATGCCTTGGAAAAGGTGAAGATTATTCAGGAGAGGCTCCGTACAACACAGTCTAGGCAGAAGAGCTACACAGACCAGTGGGCACGTGATGTATCATTCATGGAGGGAGATATGGTTATGTTGAAGGTTTCGTCGATGAAGGTCATTATGAGATTCGGGAAGAAGGGCAAGCTAAGCCCTAGGTTTATAGGTCCTTTCGACGTGTTGAAGGGGGTTGGAGAGGTTGCTTATGAGCTTGCCTTGCCTCTAGCCTTATCAGGAGTTCACCCAGTTTTTCATGTTTCCATGCTTCGGAAGTATCATGCCAACTTCTCGCACGTGGTTGATTACAACACTATTAAGTTGGACGAGCAGTTGAGTTATGAGGAGGAGCCAGTGGCCATTATTGATAGACAGGACCACCAGTTGAGGGTGTAAGACAGTTTCTGCGGTTAAGGTACAGTGGAGGGGCCAACCAGTTGAGGAGGCAACTTGGGAGTCCGAGCAGGACATGTGGAGCATATATCCACAGCTATTCAGCACTGCAGGTACGATTCTAGTCCCGTTCGAGGATGAACGTTTGTTTAAGAGGGGGAGAATATAACGACCCAGCCGGTCGTTTTGCGTATTAAGATCCCGTTTCCTTAAATGAAACCTTCCACAGCGGCTATTCGTTATTTATGACTCGCAGGAGCGGGTGGTTCGGGATTTAGGAATGAATTGGATGGTTTAGGAACACTTGGTTCCTTAAGGTTGGCCTATTTGGCCAAGTTTGACTTCGGTCAACATTTCGAGCAAACGACCTCGAAATCGAGTTCTGACAGCTCCAGTAGCTCCGTATAATGATTTCGGACTTGGGCATATGTTCGGCTCGGGTTTCTGATGACCTGGAAGCATTTCGGCGCCCGAAATGGAAATCAGGATTTCCTTATGTTTGAAATTTGGGTTGGGACGTGAATTTATGCTATCGAGGTCCGAATAGAATTCCGAGATAGGGAATAGTTCCGTATAGTCATTTATGACTTATCTGTAAAATTTGAGGTCATTCCGAGTAGTATAGACCCGCCCGACGCAATGATATGAAATCTAGAGTTCTTAAAGTCTTAAGTTTGATCAAGGGATTTGGAGGGTGATTCCAGTGATGTTTTGAGTGTTCCGTGAGCTCGAGTGAGTTCGTCATATGATTTGGGATTTGTTGGTATATTTTGTCGGAGGTTCGGGTGGGCCCATGGGCTTCTTAGACCCCGCACGGGGCCAAAAACCAGCAAAATCCACTGTTGGTGTGGCTGCTTCTGGTGTGACCGCACCTGCGGTCTACCAGTCGCAGGTGCGAAACCGCACCTGCGGTCCCAGCCTCGCAGGTGCGGAAAGCCCATAGACCTCTCTACCTCTGCAGGTGCGGACTTGTACCCGCTGGTGCGAGTCCGCTGGTGCGGACTTCCCCTCGCAGGTGCGACCCCAGCTCCCAGGCCCAGCCTCCGTAGGTGCGACCAATTCTTCGTAGGTGCGGGACCGCGCCTGCGGTCCCAAAGTCGCAGGTGCGAGAATCCCTATGGGCAGCCTATATTTAAGTTCCAAACACGGGTCTTCTTTATTTTTCAACCATTTCACCTCCATTAGAGAGTTCTAGGAGCTTCAAGAACCTGCTCTTGACCCAAATTCAGTAGAGGTAAGTAAATTCTTTTCATTTATCTAGTTTCATACATGAATTAACAAAGAAATCAACTACTAATTCTTGGAAAAATCTAGGTTTTGGGTTGTAAATGGGATTTTTTGAAAATTAGTGAATTACCCCTGTTTAGCCATTGAATTCCTAAATAAATTATGTAATTACGATCCTTAGACTACGGGTAATTTAAT
>ML266525.1:0-22510 GCA_005239495.1 Nicotiana undulata
TATATATATATATATATATATATGTGTGTGTGTGTGTGTGTGTGTGTGTGTGTGTGTGTGTGACTCTGATAAGGGTGGACAGGAGAAATAAATAAATATGATTATGATAAGGGTGGACAGGAGAAATAAATAAATATGACTATGATAAAGGTGGACAGGAGAAATAAATATATATGACTGCGATAAGGGTGGACAGGGAAAATATAAATATATGACAGTGATAAGGGAGGATATTTACATTTATATTTTACTGATTTTTCAAGAAAAAGAGAATCAAAGTTTTGAAAAGCTATTTATTTTACTACTCTTTAAATATATTAGCACTATTTTTATTTAAAGTTAAAGTTTGAAACTCTGAAGAGATATTTGAGAATTGGTTATAGCTGTGTTATTTTATTTTATTTGGTTGCAACACTTAATTATCTATTTGTTTAGATTTCTTTCTTGCTCATTATTTATTGTTGTTAAAGATTATATTGTTGAAGCCCGACTTAGCCTCGTCACTACTTCGCCGAGGTTAGACTCGACACTTACTCAGTACATGGGGTCGGTTATATTGATACTACACTCTCTGCTACCCGATTTCGTTTGGAGACACGAGGTACATATGCCGACGTTCGCAGATATACGAGAGTCTTCTCCTATATTTACATACACTATTTTATATCATTCAGAACAGTTACACTATTTATTTCAGACATTATATGTAGTATTCTTTAGTTGTTTGTGGATTGTGACACCAGACCCTGGGGTAGTTCTAGAGTTGTTATTATAAATATTATCGTGGTTCATTTTATTTAGTTGGTCAGTTTTATTGTTTTATTTTGTTGTTGTTGGGAATTAATATGATTAAGTTCATTTAAATTAAATTATTTATGCTGAAGTAATTAGTAAAGGAAAATTAGTTAATCGACTTCTAACATTGGCTTGCCTAGCAAGTGTGGTGTTAGGCGCCATCATGATCACTAAGGTTGGGAATTTGGGTCGTGACAAGTTGGTATCAGAGCACTAGGTTTACTTAGGTCTCACAATCCACGAACAAGCTTAGTAGAGTCTGAAGGATCGGTACGGAGACGTCTGTACTTATCTCTCAGAGGATATTTAGTTAGGAAACAACTCCATTTTATTTTTATTCTATCGTGCGATTCTTGTATCTCAAATGCTGATTTGGATTATTCTATTCTCTCGCAGATGGAGAGAACACATGCTTCATCTTTCGCTGACCGGAATTCCGGACCTCCAGCAGCAACAGCTCCTACTAGGGGCAGAGGCCGAGGCCACGCTAGGGGCAGGACTTAGCCCATTGCTCAGGCAGCCGCCACAGCTGTGGAACCCCAGATTGAGATTAATGAGGGGGTTCCGATTCAGACTGTCCCAGCGGGACCATCTCAGGTTCCCAAGGGGTTTATTGCTACCCCAGTTCTTCAGGATGCTTTGGTCCGCTTAGTGGGCCTTATGGAGAGTGTGGCCCAGACTGGCACCTTTCCTGTTGCAGCAACCGTATCTCAGGCTGGAGGAGGGGTGACTTCTACTACCCACACTCCAGTTCAGACTACTCCTCAGGTTCAGACTTCAGTGGCCAATCCCATTGGAGTAATTCATCCAGTTGCAGCAGTGCCGCCCGCTAATGGGACAGCCAGGTCATCAGATGCTTTGTGGAGACTTGACAGGTTCATTAAGCTATTTCCTGTCCATTTCAGTGGTGCTACTTCAGAGGACCCTCAGGAATATCTGGGTAGTTGTCATGAGGTGTTGCGTAATATGGGTATTTTGGAGACCAATGGGGTCGATTTTGCAGCTTTTCAGATGACTGGTTCCGCCAAGAAATGGTGGAGAGATGATTTGTTGACTAGGCCAGTGGGATCACCAGCTTTGACTTGGGATCAGTTTTCCTATCTCTTTTTGGATAATTTCTTACTTGTCACTACTCGAGAGGATAAGCGTCGTCAGTTTGAGAGACTAAAACAGGGTAACATGACTGTGACTCAGTATGAGACTCGTTTTGTGGATTTGGCTAGACATGCTATGCTTATATTGCCCAAATAGAGGGACAGGGTCAGACGGTTTATTGATGGTCTTGCTCATCCCATCAGGTTGCAGATGGCCAAGGAGACAGGATCCGAGATTTCTCTTCAGGATGCAGCTAATATAGCTAGGAGGGTTGAGTCGATTCTTGGGATGGGAGGCCAAGGGTCCGAAAGAGACCTCGTCATTCCGGTGGTTTCAGTGGTGTCTCATTTGGAGGCGGGACTTCGTTTAGCAGAGGCCATTCATCCAGGTCATTCCATTCAGCGCTACAGGTTTCACATGGTACGTCAGGGGGTCGTGGTTCTTATGCACCTCCTTCTGCTCAGCCAGTCTACGGTGCTCTTTCAACTCCTATTAGAGCACCCCCTCTGCAGAGTATTCATCGTGGTCAGCCGGTTCGTTCGGGTCAACATACTTATCAGGAGAAATGTTTCGAGTGTGGTGAATTTGGGCATGTTTGGAGGACTTGTCCGAAATATGCAGGCAATCAGTTTCAGCATCATGGTTCTCATTCCATAGTTCTGGCACCCGCTGCAGTACCATCTGCCCAAATAGCCAGGGGTAGGGGTCAGGTAGTCAGAGGTAGAGGCCAGAATGTTAGAGGTAGAGGACAGATAGCTAGAGGTGGAGGTCATCCTGCTAGAGGTGGAGGTCCTCCCAGAGGTGTAGTTCAGGGTGGTGGGGCTCCGCCCCGAATATATGCTTTTCCAGCTAGGCCTGAGGCAGAATCCTCTGACGTTGTTATTACAGGTATCATCTTAGTTTGTGATAGATTTGCTTCCGTTTTGTTTGATCCGGGGTCTACTTATTCGTATGTTTCCTCCTATTTTGCCTCGTATTTGAATGTGTCCCGTGAGCCCTTGAGTGTTCCTGTTTATGTGTCTACACCGGTAGGGGATGCTATTGTGGTAGATCGAGTATATCGTTCGTGCGTGGTAGTCATTAAGGGTCTTGAAACTAGTGTTGATCTTTGACTCCTAGACATGGTTGACTTTGATATTATATTGGGCATGGATTGGTTGTCGCCCTATTATGCCATTTTAGACTGTCATGCCAAGACAGTTACTCTAGCTTTACCGGGGTTGCCTCGATTAGAATGGAAAGGGACTCCTAGCCGTTCTCTCAGCCGGGTAATTTCATATGCTAAGGCTCGTCGCATGGTGGAGAAAGGGTGTTTGGCTTATTTGGCTCATATTCGTGATTCTGATGCTGAGGTTTCTTCTATAGAGTCAGTTCCTATCGTGCGTGAATTTCCTAAGGTATTCCCTGCAGACCTGCCGGGTATGCCGCCCGACAGGGATATTGATTTCTGTATTGATGTAGCTCCGGGCACTCAGCCCATTTCCATTCCTCCATATCGGATGGCCCCACCAGAATTGAAAGAATTAAAAGAACAGTTACAAGATTTGCTAGATAAGGGTTTCGTAAGACCCAGTGTCTCGCCTTGGGGTGCACCGGTTTTGTTTGTAAAGAAGAAATATGGGTCAATGAGAATGTGCATAGACTACAGGCAGTTGAATAAAGTTACTATCAAGAATAAATATCCATTGCCGAGGATTGATGACCTATTTGATCAGCTTCAGGGTGATAGAGTGTTTTCGAAAATTGGTTTGAGGTCAGGCTACCATCAGCTGAAGATTAGGACGTCTGATATCCCTAAAACAACCTTTCGTACGAGGTATGGGCACTATGAATTTTTGGTTATGTCTTTTGGGTTGACTAATGCTCCAGCGGCCTTTATGGACTTAATGAATCGGGTTTTCAAGCCACATCTGGACTCTTTTGTGATCGTGTTCATTGATGACATTCTTATATACTCCCGCAGCCGAGAAGAGCATGAGAAACATCTCCGTATAGCACTCCAGACTTTGAGGGATAATCAGTTGTATGCTAAGTATTCTAAATGTGAGTTCTGGTTAGATTCAGTAGCCTTTTTGGGTCATATCGTATCAGCCGAGGGTATTCAGGTTGATCCTAAGAAGATAGAGGCAGTCAAGAACTGGCCTAGACCCACCACAGTCACGGAGATTAGGAGTTTCTTGGGTTTGGCCGGTTACTACCGTCGTTTTGTGGAGGGGTTTTCATCCATAGCAACCCCAATGACTAAATTGACTCAGAAAGGTGCCCCATTAACATGGTCAGATGAGTGCGAGGCGAGCTTTCAGAAGCTCAAGACAGCCTTGACTTCAGCACCGGTGTTGGTGTTACCATCAGATTCGGGTTCTTTCACGGTATATTGTGATGCTTCTCGAGTTGTCCTTGGAGCAGTGTTGATACAGGATGACAGGGTGATTGCACATGCGTCTCATCAGTTGAAAGTCCATGAGAAATATTACCCTGTTCATGATTTAGAGTTGGCAGCTATTGTACATGCTTTGAAAATTTGGAGCCATTATCTTTATGGCGTGCCGTGTGAGATTTTTACTGACCATCACAGCCTCTAGTACTTATTCAACCAGAAAGATCTAAATTTGAGGCAGCGGAGGAGGGTAGAGTTGTTAAAAGATTATGATGTCACTATATTGTATCACTCGGGGAAGGCCAATATGGTGGCCGGTGCATTGAGTAGAAATGCGGTGAGTATGGGCAGTCTTGCGTATATCCCAGTTAGAAATAAATTGTTGGCTTCAGACATTCAGACTTTGGCTAATCAGTTTGTGAGGTTGGATATTTCTCCCAGCAGTGTCTTAGCTTATAATGTCGCTCGGTCTTCTCTAATTGATCGTATCCGAGAGCGGCAGGATGATGACCCACATTTGGCGGTCCTTAGGGACACGGTTCGACACGGGGATGCCAAGCAGGTTATAGTTGGAGATGATGGCGTTTCGAGGATGCAGGGTAGGTTGTGTGTGCCTAATGTTAATGGCCTCCATGAATTGATCCTTGAAAAGGCTCACAACTCCAAGTATTCTATTCACCCAGGTGCAGCAAAAATGTACCAAGATTTGAAACAACATTATTGGTGGAGAAGGATGAAAAAGGACATTGTGGCTTATGTGGCTCGTTGCTTAAATTGTCAGCAGGTAAAATATGAGCATCAGAGACCTGGTGGTTTGCTTCAGCAGATAGAGATTCCTGAGTGGAAGTGGGAGCGTATCACTATGGACTTCGTTGTTGGGCTCCCACGGACTCAGAGGAAATTCGATGCGATTTGGGTTATTGTGGACAGGCTGACTAAGTCTGCACACTTCATTCTTGTGGCTAGTACTTATACTTCAGAGGGATTGGCTGAGTTGTATATTCGGGAGATTGTTCTCCTTCATGGGGTGCTTGTGTCTATCATTTCTAATCGGGGTACGCAGTTTACTTCGCACTTTTGGAGGGCAGTTCAGCGTGAGTTGGGTACCCGAGTGGAGTTGAGTACAACATTTCACCCTCAGACTGACGGGCAGTCCGAGCGTACCATTCAGATATTGGAGGACATGCTCCGCGCTTGTGTTATTGACTTTGGAGGTTCATGGGATCAGTTCTTGCCGTTAGCGGAGTTTGCTTATAATAATAGTTATCAGTCGAGCATTCAGATGGCTCCTTATGAGGCGTTATATGGTAGACGGTGCAGATCGCCAGTTGGATGGTTCGAGCCAGGAGAGGCTCGGTTGTTGGGTATCGACTTAGTTCAGGAGGCCTTAGATAAGGTCAAGATTATTCAGGAGAGACTTTGTGCAGCTCAGTCTAGGCAAAAGAGTTATGTCGATCGTAAGGTTCGTGATGTAGCATTCATGGTTGGAGAGAGGGTATTGCTTTGTGTGTCGCCCATGAAGGGTGTTATGAGGTTTGGGAAGAAGGGCAAGTTGAGCCCTAGGTATGTCTAGCCGTTTAAGATTCTTGATAAGGTGGGGGAGGTAGCTTACAGACTTGCATTGCCTCCAGAGTTATCCTCAGTTCATCCAGTATTCCATGTGTCTATGCTCCGGAAATATCATGGTGACCCGTCCCACGTGTTAGATTTCAGCTCTGTCCAATTGGACAAAGACTTGACTTATGAGGAGGAGCCGGTAGCTATTTTAGGCCGGCAAGTTCGCCAATTGAGATCTAAGAGTTTTCCTTTAGCTCGAGTGCAGTGGAGAGGCCAGCCCGTTGAGGCAGCTACTTAGGAGTCTGAGTCATACATGCAGAGTATATACCCGTACTTGTTCGCCACTTCAGGTAATTTTCTATGTCCGTTCGAGGGCGAACGTGTGTTTTAGAGGTGGAGATTGTGATGACCCAAATGGTCATTTTATAAAATTAGACTCCGTTCCATGCAAAATAACCATAAAATACTAAAATGAAATACCTCGATTTTGCGTGCCCAGTTCCGGCGTGAAACCGGAAAGCTTTTATGTGAAAATATGAGAAATAGTGATTTTTAGAATTTAAATTTGATAAAAGTTGACTTTGGTCAACATTTTGAGTAAACGGACCCGGATCTGTGTTTTGACGATCCCGGGAGGTCTGCCGTAAAATATGAGACTCAGGCGTATGCCCGAAAATGAATTCCGAGGTCCCAAACCTTAGAAATCAATTTTTGAAAGAAATTGTTTTGCTGAAATATTCATGAATTAAAGAAATGAAAAAATGCTAAAAATCATTGATATCGGGTCTGTATTTTGGTTCCGGATCCCGGTACAGCTTTGTTATGATATTTAGAGGTTAACTGTGAAGTTTGGTGAAAAACGGAGTTCGTTTGATGTGATTCGGACATCCGGTTGATAAATTATGAACTTTAAGAGTTTTTGATGAAAATGATGAGTTTTGAGGTTTATTTCATATATTTACATGTTATTTTCATGATTTTATCGCACGAGCAAGTCTGTATGATATTTTTTTGACTTGCGTGCATGATTTGTTTGGAGCCCCGAAGGCTCGGGTGAGTTTCGGACAGGGCACAGGGTGTTTTACACTTGAAATAGACTGCCGGTTTTTTCCTTTTTTTGGTGTCCAGGTAACTGTGCTATGCGATCACATAGGAATCATTGCGATCTCATAGAGTAATCTCAAAGGGGCCCAAATTTGGCTTGTGCGAACGCAGCACTATGAGTGCGATCGCGGAGCATAGTCCGGGCTCTACTGTGCGAACACACACTATACAGTGCAAACACACTGCTTTAAATTTTTGCCTGGGGGAGGGAAATCCAATACCCTGTGCGATCCCACCCCTCCCCTTGCGAACGCACTGCTTAAAATCCAATACCCTGTGTGATCGCGCCTCTTTATCCGCGATCGCACTGTTGCCCAGCCCAACTATTATAAATATCTTTTAAAAACCGGGCAGACCTTCTTCTTCACCAAAATTTCGAGGTTTTCAGCCCTAAAAACGATTTTCTTCAACAACCTTCATCCCCAAGTCATAGGTAATCAATTCCAAACTTTGTTCTTTCAATTCCTTAATATTTTGCATCACTTTTAAAGCAAAAATAAAGAATTTTATGGTAAAAATCTAGGATTTGGGTAGAATTAGGGAATTTTGTAAAAATTAAATTTTTATATCAAATTAAGGTCGGATTTCAAAACTAATAGCATATTTGGGTTCATGGGTGAATGGATAATCGTAAATTGGTCCGAACCCCGAGTTTAGACCAAGCGAGCCCGGGATCGGGTTTTCACTTTTTTTGAGAAAAGCTTAGGAAAAATTATATTTTCAATAAAGTTAGTTCCTTTAGCATTAGTTAATGATATTAAGTTAATTTTGATTAGATTCGAGCAAGTTAGAGGTGAATTCAAAAGGAAAAGCAATAATTGAGTAGTGAATGACATGCGAAATTGAGGTAAGTGTTTGGCCTCACTTTAGCTTGAGGGAATAGGACTCCCTACTTGTTTGTTATGTGAATTGCATATGCGTGGTGTATAGGTGTGGTGACGAGTTTCTATGCACCACCCAAAGTGTTTGCTAAAATATGATCTCATTTCCCATTCTCCACTTATTTGATTATTGTCTTAACTGTTACATGTTCATCATTGTTTCTATGACTATTTGGCCTTGTTGAATTGTTGTTAGTATTGTTGTGACTATTTAGAAAAAGTATTGGTTGTTTGAACTGGGATATAAATATGGCTGAGAGGTTTGGTATTGTTTTATGGAATAAATGCATGTATTTTGATATTCTTGTTGGTTTCTTGGTTGAGATGAAGTCATGAGAAAAATGCAGTTTATTATTTGTAATGGTTGAAATAAAAGTATTGTGAAAAGCTTTGCCTGAATCACGAAAGTAATAAATAAATAAATAAATATATATATATAAATATATATATATATATATATATATATATATATATATATATATATATATATATATATATATATATATATATATATATATATATATATATATATATATATATATATATATATATATATATATATATATATATATATATATATATATATATATATATATATATATATATATATATATATATATATATATATATATATATATATATATATATATATATATATATATATATATATATATATATATATATATATATATATATATATATATATATATATATATATATATATATATATATATATATATATATATATATATATATATATATATATATATATATATATATATATATATATATATATATATATATATATATATATATATATATATATATATATATATATATATATATATATATATATATATATATATATGTGATTGTGATAAGGGTGGACATGAGAAATAAATATATATGACTGCGATAAGGGTGGACAGGGAAAATATAAATATATGACAGTGATAAGGGAGGATATTTACATTTATATTTTACTGATTTTTAAAGAAAAAGAGAATCAAAGTTTTGAAAAGCTAAAATGTTTATTTTACTACTCTTTAAATATATTAGCACTATTTTTATTTAAAGTTAAAGTTTGAAACTCCGAATAGATATTTGAGAATTGATTATAACTGAGTTATTTCATTTTATTTGGTTGCAACACTTAATTATCTATTTGTTTAGATTTCTTTCTTGCTCATTATTTATTGTTGTTAAAGATTATATTGTTGAAGCCCGACTTAGCCTCGTCACTACTTCGCCGAGGTTAGGCTCGACACTTACTCAGTACGTGGTATCGGTTGTATTGATACTACACTCTGTTCTCTTTTTGCACAGATCCAGGTATCATTCAACAGTAAAGGATTCTGAAACGACTACCCGATTTCGTTTGGAGACACGAGGTACATCTACAAACGTTCGTAGATATCCGAGAGTCTTTTCCTATATTTACATACACTGTTTTATATCATTTAGAACAGTTACACTATTTCTTTCCGACATTATTTGTTAGTTGTTTGTGACACCAGACCCTGGGGTAGTTCTAGAGTTTTTATTATAAATATTATCGTGATTCGTTTCATTTAGTTGGTCAGTTTTATTATTTTATTTTGTGGTTGTTGAGAATTAATCTGATTAAGTTCATTTAAATTAAATTATTTATGCTGGAGTAATTAGTTAAGAAAAATTAGTTAATCGACTTCTAACATTGGCTTGCCTAGCAAGTGTGGTGTTAGGCGCCATCACAATCACTAAGGTTTGGAATTTGGGTCGTGACAGTACATTATTCTGCTTGTTTACATGAGAACCTATTTACACATTTGGATAAAAGAAGATGGTTTCTTTGAAAGTCCGTCAGTCCACAAGCCTTTGTTGTGGTAAGCCTTCTTTTGTAGTAGCGTTCGTCAGAAATCCCAAAATCTGCGGTTACAGAACTTAAGCAACACTAAAGAAGCAAATGCATAATATTTCTATTTAACAGCCAACAAATAACAACTTAGTACTAATTCACCACTATCAAATTTATGATTTTCAATAAGTAATAAAATTGCAGAGCACATGACTACCTAACTCACAAGGAAGGGAATAGAAGAACATGAACTCAACAGTATATAGTAGAGTCATTGATGCAACAACACTAATAATTCGAGGAAACAGTTTAGATATAGAGGGCCTACAGAGAAATTTTACAGCCGGAAGAAGAAACGAGTAAACATCAAAACCATAAGATACTCAAAGAACACATGGAGAATGCCGCAGAAACATTTAACAATTGAAATTTTGCATCAAATAAGTTGCAACTCCAGCAATTCCCTTACCAGAATGATAATTTACAAAATGGATCAGGAAACATAGAGACACTACCGCAGAAATTACAAAAACACGCAACTATATGGTATTGTTTACACCATTTACTAACAAGCATTCTCCAAGGACCTTATTTGAAGTGAGTGATGAACTATACGTAGTATCGCCGGATCCACTATTGGGAAAGATAGTCATATGCTTACTATTGCTATTTTCAATATTTCATTTACCGCAGAGAAAGCTTTCACTAAGAACATGAGAATTTGCAACTTTATAAAGTTCAGTAGTTGCTATAGCAATTGCAGTGGGTTGTGAAATAGGTTAAGTGAAAACCAGAGCCGAATGAAGGATCTGAAACAAGCACTTTTTCTTCTTCAAATGATAACTTTTGGTTCACATATCAGGTTAATATTTTTGATATTGTAACTTGGAGAGTCGAACCCACAACAATAAGGCCGACAATCTTGAAATGTAACAAAAGCTTTTTAGTTATTACCGATAACACTAACATCTCCTGCAGTGATGGCACCATGGTTCACCAATTCGTCAGAGAAACTACACATAGGTTCTAAGTTGACTACACTTATGAGAACCCTAGACTAAGAATTTTATACTCTTTAAAATGATATTTTCTGGTTAGCAAGTTATTTACAGACTGATGTTAGCACAAGTATCTATTCTTTCCTTACATTGTCCAAAAACTCGTGGAGTTAATTGTAAGCAAGTCTAATCTATAAAAATGGTTCACCAATTCGTTATAGAAACTACAAATAAGTTGCAAGTTAAGTACACTCATGAGAATCTTAGACTAAAAATTTTGTACTTTTTAAAATAATTTTTTCCAGGTTATCAAATTGTTTACAGATTGATTAGTACAATTATCGATTTTTTCCCGTACGTTGTCCAAAATCTCATGGAGTTAATTATAAACAAGTCCAATCCAAGTTTTAGCAAGTAGTTATTTTTCCATTTCTTCATACTCATAACAACCTTACAGGATGCTTTCCCTTTTTCTTGGTAGCATAACCAGAAAAGTAACATGAGCAACTTCAATTGAGATGGAATACATATATACCTTGGAAGACCAGAACAACAAAATTTCCTGGGGAGGTATCAACAATTTTTCATTCTATCAAATTGCAGTTAAATAACCAAAAGGAGCATTTACAGATTTCTACTTATGTGTGTTGCTCATTTCATAGGGTTTCAAATTCACTGCCCGTTAATATGGGGTTTCAATGCCCGTCAAATTCACTGCCCGTTAATTATCTTTAGTGAAACTGAAAGGAGTCCTTTTGGAGAAAATCATTTTTAACTTTTCTTTTACAAATCAAGATAATTTCAAACGTTCAGACATATATCTATTTTTCTTGATAAGACCTTGATACATGTATCATATATGATTTTTAATTTTGTTCTTGATATCTTTTTAGTCAAATTATTCAAACAGGCAGTACAAACAAAACAAAACAGAAGAAGAATCAACTTGCAGGAACTCCGATATATCTAAAGTTTTGGATCTATATCTTCCAATTATTTTTACTCCTAATTTCCGCTACAAGATCTCCGAGAGACATCCTCTTGTACTCTCTCCTGTAAATCTTTACAGATCTAAGTATTCCATACAACATAAACAATATCTCAAACAATAGATAAATGCAAGAACAATATTAACACAAAGCATTTTAATCGGGAAACATATCACCATTAGGATAAGTTACTCATTTGTTATATCTTCTCGACGCCAATGAAATCTACAAATATTCTCTTTTTCTTCTCCACTTATTCCAAGGTGAATTCATTTTCCATTAAAGCAATATTAATTTCAAAGGAATGATAACTAAGATTTTCTCAACAATTACAACTTGAGATAAAAAAACAAAAAGTTAAACCTCCACGAGATTGCAGCAAAAAATGCTAATGACAGACATAAAAATAACATTATCACATCAATATGTAAAGGAAAAAACTAATTTAAGATCTACCAGAAACTGAACAAAAACTGTTGTTCGAACTGACTACAAGATTGCAAAACCACTAATTTTTACACTAAATATTAAAATAAAATAACTTTAACGAAGAATTTTTTCATGAAGATTTAAAACTTCAGACAACATAAAGGAGATTATATCATGTGCTAAGTTATATCATGAGCTAGAGTCAAATGGCACCAAGAAAATGATTACTAAATTACCTTCAGAATTTGTCTTCGTAAGTTATGCTAGCATATGTTAGGTGCATTGTCTTGTTCTTAGATTTTCAAGAATAGCTCTACTAACCTGGAAAATTAAAACAGAAAGAATTAATCGCCCATATCAGATTCAAAACATTTCAATCAACAACAAAATGATCACATGTTTTTCTCTATTACTCCTTTATAACACAAGTGAAAGTCTAAAATTTATTCCCGAAAAGCAGCAAGCGCAAAGAAAATAGAACGTACCTCAAGCAAAAGGAGCAGATCTAGAATAATTGCATAATTCTAATTCTAGAAACAAGCATTCTAAATATTTCTATGTAGCCAAGTTGTTACCTAAAGCAACACTGTTATGAAAGGACCTACATATATGACTCATCTCAGATAAAGCTTTAAACTTAAAGCATGAAGAACTAATGCCTACTGAAATTTAACAATGTCAAAAAATTTATGCATCTAAATCCTTAGATATGAAACTGAAATTGACACAACATAAAACTTCAAGAAACAGAAAAGAAAAATTAATAATAGATATTATGTTTCGATTTGACCAAGCACTCAAATTTAGCAGACGTTGACAAAATATTAACCCTCGACTCTATAAGAAAATACCTTTTTTCAAGGAAAACGCAATTAAAACAAATGAAATACACATGCAAACTGAAACTTACTCATAACCAATGATTAGTAGTCAAGACAGTGACAGTCTTGGCAGCTAGTTAATCGTGCTGAGTGGCGGCAACCCGTTTGTAAACACCAACATACACTATTGAGACACAAGAGAAGGGCAGACAACATAGGTTGTGCCTACAACTCTATGATTTCTCGAATAGCTCGAACTACTGCACAATGTCAAGCTACAACATATGTGACAAATCATGACATGCATATTCAAGATGGGGCGAGAAAACAGAAAAATTGAAAGAATGTAGCGTCTTTGGAATCAAGTAAGAAAATATTCCGTACCTACTCAAAAGTTTAAGATGTCAAAATTTTATTGTAAAACAGGAACAAAGCATGCATTGCTGAGAAAACAGAGAAAAATGCGAGAAGGTGTCCATTGATTTATAACATTACAAAATTAGAAATAGTGTTCTTCTTCGAAGACCCAAATGTAAAAGATAAAATTAAAGAAAAATTGAGCTACTAAAAAAAGGTGAGTAAAACATCAAGCGGAGTAAGAAAAGAAACTCACCCGGAAGAGATACATTAAAGCGATAGAAAGAGATTGAAAACTGAGAAAGTTGCTTTTGATATGGAGAGAAGAAAGCAAAAGGGTGGGGGAAACCTAAACCCACGTGGTGCTTCAAATTAAACACCTGGAAGTCTCCGCGTATAACTTTAATGAAGCTAGAATTACTACTGAGGCTAGGATTACTAGGTTATCCCTAAAAATATATGTAATACCGAAAGTACCCTTAGTCGTCCAAGAGACTTTCACTTATTATATAGTTAAATAAAAGGGGATATTCTAGCATTATGCTAAATTCTTGTGTTATTATTTTGAATTATCTGATGTAATTGCTAAATAACGAACAATGATCTAATTAATGTAACTAATCTGAGTTGTTACAAGAAACGTTTTGAGCAAGAGTTCGATATGTTAATCTTAATATCGCCCTGTCACTTTGCTAAATTAGAACAAAATTGTATACGGTCAAAATCAGGAAGCCCGATTTCGAAGTTCTAAATTGCCTCAAGCTCAAGTTCGGGCGACTCGAAGTAGGGATCGAGCCCGACTGGAAAATGCACACCTCGAGGGAACAAATCGAAGGCCTGGTACATTCTACCTCGAAATAGTACCATTTCGATGATACTCAAGAAAGAGCGGGAATTTCTCAAATGCCCAAAAATCGAGGCGTAAATTTTGAGATAAGATTTGTACGAATTAGTGCGAATCCGTACTAGGTTGTTATACAGCTGTACCAATAGAATTTTTTACCATAAATAGAAATGTACTATATTAGAGTTTTCCCCTCCTATATAAAGGGGACCCCAATCATTTGTAAACATCATCTCATTCACTGGCAAAAAGAATATGCCATCTTACTTTTCTCGTTTATTGCGCCTCAGAATTGTTGCTTTATAGCTTTTACTTTACTGTTCTTGCTTTATTATCTCTAGCCTACCTCGAGGTCATCGAGAACATCGAGCTCGAGGTCCCTACTACTCTTGTAACACTAGTTTGGTTCATCAATTCTTCTCACTTATACTAAATATTATTTGTTTATTCACTAGGATTGGAATAGATCGCGTATCTTTAAAATCACAAATCAAATTTAATTGTTACTCATATTTTCGAGGTAAGCAGTTTGGCGCCCACCGTGGGGCTAAAGATAATAGTGATTATGTCAGTGCTAGTTTTCTGGTAACACACTTTATTCTTCACACTTTTTCTTGTCAAAGAATCTTTGATTTCAGTCTAAAACATGTCAAGCTCTGCTAACGCACCAGTGCATGGAAACAATGGTCTCGGATTCCATGGAGAAATTAATGCAACAGCTTCAGGTACCGGTGTGCCATCGCCTAACCCTAGGGTAGCACCAGTTCCTAACCCGACCGACGTTGGTTCACATATTGTTTTGAACATCGAATTGGGTACTGATGTTGAAGGAAGTGTGCGCGGAGAGGTCCAACTCGATGCCCAAAGGACACAGGTTCGAGGAGAAAGAGAAGTCAGTCAGAGAAGTCAGTCTATAAGTGATTTTTGAAATGTTGCAAGCACAACAGGTTGTTATCGCTCAGTTGCAAAGTCAGCAAAAGACACCGAAGGCTTATCTCAGCCTCACAACGATGCACTGGTAATTTCTATTATTTTAAATAAAGATCAAGTCAAACGTGTTCTCGTGGATCAAGGTAGCTCAGCAAATATAATCAGATAAAGGGTCGTGGAGCATCTCGGGCTGCTTGACCAAATCATACCATCATCTCGAGTCTTGAATGGCTTCAACATGGCAAGTGAAATAACAAAAGGGGAATCATCCTCCCAGTCAACGTGGCCGGAACCATACAAGACACAACTTTTCATGTCATCGAATATGACATGAGGTATAATGCTTTGCTGGGAAGGCCGTGGATCCACAACATGAGGGCAGTGCCATCAGCCCTTCATCAAATGATGAAGTTCCCAACAAGAGATGGCGTGAAAACGGTAAATGGGGAGCATCATGCAACTAAGGAGATATTTGCAGTCCACGACTTGGCGCCAATAACAACGCCACCCACGTCGGAAAAGTCGAGCGTCAAGGACAAACAAGTAACCAAATAACAATCATAACTTATATCCTCGGCTGAGCCCGATGAGCAGGTGACCGAGGAACAGGTGGTCGAGGAACAGTTGGTCGAGGACTAAGAAGAACATTTCCTTACTCCTAGAGATTTCATCGCCCCCGAGGAGTCACATGCGATGAAGTCCACAGTCGAGGAACTTGAGCAAGTGATATGGATCGAGTACCTGCCGGAACGAAAGGTATACCTGGGGACGGGATTAACCCCCGAACTCAGAAAAAATCTCATTCAATTCATTATCGATAACATTGATTTCTTTGATTGGTCCCACTTAGATATGACAGGGATCCCAACGAAGATAACCACCCATCGACTAAGTGTCATTCCCAGATTTAAATCGGTGAAGCAAAAGCGGAGGCCTCAGTCCGAGGTAAAGCACACATTCATGAAAGACGAGGTAACCAAACTTCTCAAGATAGGATCCATTAGGGAAGTAAAATATCCTGAGTGTCTAGATAACGTAGTGGTAGTCCCTAAAAAGGGAAACAAACTTAGAATGTGTGTAGACTACAAAGATTTGAACAAAGCATGCCCTAAAGATTCTTTCCCACCGCCCAACATTGATCGTTTGATCGATGCTACGGCCGGCCACGAGATCCTTACTTTTCTCGATGCCTACTCCGGGTAAAATCAAATTCAAATGAACTCGGACGACCAGGAAAAGACTTCATTCATCAAGAAGTATGGTACGTATTGCTATAATGCAATGCCCTTCGAGCCAAAAAATGCAGGAGCTACATATCAACACCTAGTTAATAAGATGTTGGAATATCAGATAGGCAAATCTATGGAGGTTTACATTGATGACATGCTAGTTAAGTCCCTGCGCGCAGAGGGCCATTTGACTCATTTGCAGGCGACGTTCGATATCTTAAGAAATTACAATATGAAGCTGAACCCCGAGAAATGCGCTTTTGGAGTTGGCTCGGGCAAGTTCTTAGGTATCATGGCATCGAACAGGGTGATCGAGATAAACCCCGTTAAAATCAAAGCCATCGAGGAGATCACTATCATAAACAATGTGAAAGGCGTGCAATGTCTAACTGGACGGATAGCTTCTTTAGGCCGATTTATCTCGAGGTCATCAGATCAGAGTCATCATTTCTTTTCCCTACTCAAGAAGAAGAAGAACTTTGCATGGACTACGGAATGTAAAAAAGCCTTAGAAGAATTAAAACGGTATCTCTCGATCCCACCCTTGCTTCATACTCCGAAGGAGGATGAAAAACTATACTTGTATTTAGCCGTGTTTGAGGTAGCGGTAAGTGGCGTGCTGGTTCGAGAGGAACAAGGTACGTAATTTCCTGTCTATTATGTAAGTCAGACTCTAGGGGATGCTGAAACCAGGTATCCGCATTTAGAAAAGTTAGCACTTGCATTAATAAGCGCATCTAGGAAACTAAAACCGTATTTCCAATGTCATCCCATATGTGTATTGACTACATACCAACTATGAAATATCTTGCATAAGACCGAATTATCGAGAAGATTGGCAAAATGGGCCATCGAATTTGGAGGGTATAATATCGAATATCAACCCCAAACGACTATCAAGTCTCAAATTTTGGCAGACTTCGTGGCCAATTTTTTGCTCGCTCGTACCCGAAGTAGCAAAGGAACTCTTGATGAAAACGGGTGCATCATCGGGGGTGTGTACCCTCTTCACAGACGGTGCCTCGAATGTGAAAGGGTCTGGGCTCGGTATTATTTTAAAACCGCCTACGGGCAGTATCATTAGGCAATCAATCAAAACATCTAAATTGACTAACAATGAGGCCAAGTATGAGTCCATAATTGCATGTCTCGAACTAGCCAAGGGCCTGGGAGCAGAGGTCATCGAGGCCAAGTGTGACTCTCTTTTGGTAGTGAACCAAGTAAACGGGAGCTTCGAGGTTCAAGAAGATAGAATGAAAAGGTACTTAGACAAACTTCAAGTCACGTTGCATCGCTTCAAGGAATGGGCACTGGAACACGTACATCGAGAATAGAATAGCAAGGCCGATGCACTTGCAAATTGGGGTCATCGGTTGAAGAGGATGATATTGTTCCCGGGACCGTCGTCCAATTGTCGAGGTCGGTGGCCGAAGAAGGCCATAAGAAAATTAATTCAACAAGTTTGACATGGGATTGGAGGAATAAGTACGTAAAATACTTGAAGCACGAGAATCTCCCTTCAGACCCAAAAGAATCGAGAGTCGTACGAGCCAAAGCCACTCGATTCTCACTCGATGAAAATGGAGCATTATATAGAAGAACCTTTGATGGACCTCTGAAAGTATGCTTGGGACCAGGGGATACCGATTATGTACTATGAGAAATCCACGAAGGCACTTGTGGGAACCATTCCGGTGCGGACTCTTTAGTTCGCAAGGTTATCAGAGCGGGGTATTACTGGGGTAACATGGAAAAAGATACCAAGGAGTTCGTTTGAAAGTGTGATAAATGCCAAAGGTTTGCAACGACGATATGATAACTAGAGATTTTACCTTGTTTTACGCTTTATCTTGCTTGAGTTTTGGATGCAATTTTACACAAAATAGTCCCAAGGCTTACGTGTTGTGCTTGTTGCAGGGTTGAGCCAGAAAGGATGAAAAATATTCAAAGATCTGCTAAAAAAGGAGTGAAACTTGCACAAGTACCAAGAACAACCAAAAGTCAAAGTCAAAGTGACCACCGCGGTCCACTTTATGCGATCCGCGGTGGTGAGGTTCAGAGGGCTCGTTTCCAAGGCAAAGTCCACCGTGACCGCGGTCCATTTTACGCGGACCGCGGTGAGAAGATTCAGAGAGCCAAGTTTGAAGGCCAAGAGCACCGCCGACCGCGGTCCATTTTACGCGGTCCGAGGTCATGATGTTGAGAGACCCAGGCAATGAAAGCTCAGAAGACTTCCGCGGACCGCAGTCCTTTCTTCGCGGTCCGCGATGCTGCCACCGCGGCCGCGGTCCATTTTATGCGGACCGCGGTGGCCAAGTTCAGAGACCAATTTTGTGAGGCCAAAAACCTCACCGCGGCCGCGGTCCATTTTACGCGGTCCGCGGTGACCCCGCAGGGGCATTTTTGTCCGGAATTTTTGGCGAGTATAATTAGCTTCTTTTGTATTTTTTTTAGGTTAAGCTTTGTATCATATATTGTGGGCAGTTCGTGAATAGTTTCTTTTCATGTTTTTGAGCAATTTTAGCTAGATTTCAACATTGAATCTTCTTATTTTATTTTATAATTCAATCATATGTGTTTTGCTTCATCTATTTCTGTGATTTCTTCATTGATTATGAGCAGCTAAACCCATTAGCTAGGGTTGTGGCTCAACCTTAGTGTGGGTAATTTATGGGTTCTCTAAATTAGAGCTTAGATGTTTATGGGTGATGGATACTTGGGTTGGTTTGTGGGTTTATTGTTAAGATTAGTGGTTGCAAACACTAATTGGTGTTCAATTGATTTGGGTCCTTCTTGAGAAAGAGGACTTGAGTCTAGAAAATCAACCCAACAAGAAATTGGGATGAAATAATGAGAATTGATAGTCCCAATTAACGGGTTAAACCTCGAGAGAGTAAAACCCTACTTGATCCCATATTGCTTGTGCAAATTTGACACCCAATTTACCTTGAGAAAGGCAATTAAGCATAGCCACTCAAACTACCGAGAGGTATAGAGTGGGTAACTTTGGAGCATTTGGCTATATCATAATTCCCCGAATAACATCTTTGCCTTAGATATTAGAATCCGTTAATTACTCGCCTAGGTAAAAGTCATAACCCTAGTGCCTTTATCCAATTAGAAAACAACACAAAAAGATAATAGTAGTTCAATTGCAATTATTCTTAGTATAAATCATAGTTATAGTACAAAACCAACAATTATGAAAAGTGCAATTAAGAGCACAAACCACTGCTAGATCACCTAGAAACTCAAGTCCAAATCATAACTCTCTGAGGATTCGATCCCGACCTTTCGGGTAAATGCTGCACCGACCCTCATCTTGCTACTTTAATAGTAGTGTGGGTGAGAGCCGATCACTTTTTTACCCAGTCCGCGGTCCTACTTCTGCAACTCATCTCTCTGTATCTGATGTTCTTCTATTCTCCCATATATCCACTGCTTGGGTATTAACAATGTTTAAATGTTTTTAACTTGCAGATCATGGTCCAATCAAGAGGAGGTGGTCGAAAACCAAGTGGCAGGGGAGAGTCATCCCGGGGGAGAGGTCAAGGGACTATCAAACTGGCCCCCAAAGTCCGACAAGCTATGAAAGAGACGAGAAAAGCAATCCCAGAGAGTGCTCCAGGCCCCTCCACTTCAGCTGACTCAGGCATTCCTGCATCCCGGGCTATCCTATGACTGCCCACAGACTGAGGTAGTCACTTGACAGTATCAACAATTGGATGCAGGCATCTACTTCTAAGATGTCTGTACTTTCCACGTCTGTGGAAACCCATGCTACTCCCCTCCACCACAGGTACCCCAATCAGTTGAGGATTCTCTCAAGGATCTTCTGGCCAACCAGAAGAAAATCCTTGACAACCAGAAGATGATTTTGGATGCTGTTGACTTCCACGGGAAGGCATTAAAGGAGCTTGCAAATGAGACAAAGAGGCTAAAGAAGACCCGTACATCAAATGAGTCAGTGAAGGAGTTGAGGAAGGAGGTTGATAAGCTAAAGAAGGATCACATGCCATTGGACCTGGTGCTTCAGGACCCTACTACCCAGCCTGAGCGAGAGCCAAAGATTGAGAGGCCAGCCAAGAGACGGAGAGTGCTGCCACGTACAGAGGGCTTAGTGATAGAGTTGGCAGACCCACCAACACAAGCCCAGACTACGGAGGAGGTGCAGGTCCAGTCGGAGGCACAGTGCTCTGGGGACTAGACACAAGTTCCCCCACTGTCCACAGACCCCGGGACCCACACTGAGGATCCCACACAGGCAGAGGGCCAATAGGGAGTTTCTCTTTACTCTCTTTCTCCTTATACTTTGTGCTTATTTTGCTAAGTTAGCATTTAGGACAATGCTAGCTTTCAGTTGGGGGAGTGGCCCTATATTGATTGATTTGGATGGATGACTGTATAATTCAGATAATATTTTCTTTTTATTATGCTTTCTTTTGATTTTGGTATATAAATAACTTTACTATTTCAATACTTTTAGTATTTTGCACTTTTTGGTCTGTACATAAAGTTACTTTCTAATGTATATATTCATCCCCCTTATGTATATTCGACTAAATCCCCTCATGTACATATTCATTCTATCTTACGCATTTTACTTTCTGCATTTTTCCTTTTTTATAACTTCTTATCTTTCTTTCATAGCTTTTTGTTTTGAATTTTTCACGTGCAATAAACCTTTGGTTTTCTTAATGCCACGGTTCCTTCCAAAGGTAGAATTTGTGTGAACCGGGTGGCTCTTCCCGAGGATGGATGGTGTGACAACCTTCTTAAGGGTTTGTGTCTGTTTTTCTTTTTTGCTTCTTCTTAATAGCTAGTGAATAGAGGTGCCTCAAACAAAGCTTCACTTGGGCCTAACACATTTTCCTTTGATCCTATGGTCAAAAATAAATCGTTGTGTTTAGGATGGTGAAAGTTGTGATCTTGAGACTCTTGTGTTGGCTGATAATCATTAAGTGGTTTTTCGGGACCATTGTGTTGCTCAAAGCATAACTAAGGTCGTTGTGGGCCCCCGACTCTGTTTCTTTAGCGATCCCATANTGATAATCATTAAGTGGTTTTTCGGGACCATTGTGTTGCTCAAAGCATAACTAAGGTCGTTGTGGGCCCCCGACTCTGTTTCTTTAGCGATCCAATAGCTTGAGTGGTGAGAGTTTGAATTGCAAGTCCAAGTCCCGTGCCATTAGTCTAGACTTTGCCCTGAATATTTGTCTAGGCGAAATCATAAGTGAAGTTTGACTTAAGAGGTGATTATAGGTTCTCCTTGATCCGATTAGTGACTTGAACATCTCCATAGCCTCCCAATGACAATTTCCCTAGTCAACCCTTTTGAGCCTTAGACCTTTTTCTTTCAAAAAGCCATGATACAAGCGTGTACCAATTTTAACCCTCTCTTGGCACCCCTTCTTCCCTTAGCACAAAGCAAAAACGTAAGTTTGGGGGAGAGACGAGGAATGAAACAAAGTGAAAAAGAAGGTAGAAGAAGGAATAAAAGGAAAGGCAATGAAAAATAAAGAAAACAAAAATCAAAAAGCCAAAAAAAAAAATGAACAAGTTAGAAGAAATAAAAGGGAATCAATGAAAAGTAAAGAGATTAAAGGTGTGGACTGCTTGGAAAGGAGAAAATGATTAAAATGAAAAAAAAGAGTGACAGTCTGTCTCTCTAACCCCTCAGAAAGAGCTAAATGACTCAAGAAGTCAAGAAAATGTGACATAAATGAAGTGCTTAAGGGAAGATAGAACTCACTTTGACCAAATATTTCCTACCTTTAACCAAAAGCCTTAATCATTTACCCACAAAAGTCCTATATGATCTTGAGTTGAACGAAGCTTACATTAGGGGTGACTCACATAAGGGGCAAACCTATGGTACTTTGAGCCGGTCTTGAGTCTTTTCTTTGAGAGAGATGAGTGAACTCTCATTATCCTTGTTCTGAGTAGTATAATCTTAAAGTGAGGTTTGCTTAGGGAGAGTTGAGGAGTATGATTTTGGGTTCCACAATGACCAAAGTGATAGTAACAGTTTCATTGATGAGTCGAGTCAACTCTTGATGCTCTTGTGTCACACTTAAATCCATGGTTTTAAAAGGGTCAAATATTGTTAATGATTCACTTGCATTAAGGACAATTGTTGGTCCCAATTGATGATAGAAGAGGTTACCTTAGAACAACCGAATTTTCTTGGAATTACTCAAAAACGGGTGGGGCTTATTTTGTTTGCTTGAGAACAAGCAAAAGCTTAAGTTTGGGGGAGTTTATAAC
>MDKH01004622.1:0-42412 GCA_005239495.1 Nicotiana undulata
ACATACATGGCATTTAATTGTTATTTACAGATATTTTCACTGATATACTCGGTTATTCCTGAAATATTCATTATTTGAACTGTGATTTACAGAGGTTGAGTTCGTCACTACCTCCTCAGACCGTAGGTTGTTTTCGTTACTTACCTGCACACTGTGTGTGCAGATCCAGGTGCACCGAGATTTGACGCGGATCGGTGATAGCAGCCATTCTCTCAGAGCCGACGAAGTAGCAGCTGGCGTTCGTTGTCCCGTCCCTTTTTTCCCTATTCTTCCCTTCTGTATTAGAAATTGGAAACTTAAAACTTCAGTATTATTATTCTCAGTTGTATTGATGTTAGTAGCTCATGACTGCGTGACTCCAGATCCTAGGTTGATCGTTGGAGCTTATTTCTTTTGTTAGACTATTTTAAATGATTAAAAATGTCCGTATTTCTATGAATTGAGCCAATGATGAGTAAATTTCCCTAGTAAATTAATTGAGTATTGTTGTAACGGTTGGCTAGCCTGGTTCCACGACAGGCGCCATCACAACCTGGAAACGGGTCGTGACAGAGAAGTCATCTTGAGCGTCTTTAGCAGGGTGGTATGACACCCAGTATGAGACAAGGTTTGTTAATTTGTCTTGACATACAACCATCCTGATCCCGACTGAGTAGGAGAAGGTGCGGAGGTTCACGAGGGGCTTAACTATGATATCATACTTCAAATGGCTAGGGAGGCCAAGATTGAGACTTCATCACTCAGTTACCGGGGAATACTTAGAGAATTGAGCACATTCATGGCCAGGGGAGAGAGACGATGAGTGACAAAATACCTCGCCATTTTAGTAGTTTAGGTGGTGCCTTGTTTGGATGCAGGGGTCGGTTTGGTAGAGGTTATTCTATCAGGCTAGGTTTAGTTAGAATTCCCGATTTCTCATGGTACATCAGGCAGCCATGGTACTTATGGTTATCTCCTAGAGCAGTTGTTACACAGTGTATCTCCAACTCAAGATCCTATTAGTGCACCTATGATACAAAGTTTTTATAGTGGTCATTTGGGTCGTCATAGACATCTTCAGGTTCAGCAACCACGTCAACGGAGGGGTTACTATGAGTTAGGGTATTTGAGGCTCGTCGTGAGATTTTGTCCCAGGTTGTTGAGTCGCATGCTATAACAGGATACTCTTGCTATGATTCTGGCACCAATTCTATACCACTCGCCCAACCAGCTAGTGATAGGGATCAGCCAACTAGAGGTGGAAGTCATCCCGGTATAGGTCGTCCTAGAGAAGAAGGATTGTCTGGTGGGGATCAGTTCCATTGTTATCCATATCCTGGTAGGCCTGAGACAGAGTCGTCTGATGTAGTTATCACATGCATTATTTCAGTCTTTCATAGAGATGCTTTGGTATTATTTGATCGGGGTTCTACTTATTCATATGTATCTTCATATTTGTGTCACACTTGAGTATGCCTCGTAATTCTCCTTATATTCCTATTTCTGCATCTACACCGGGTGGGAAATATATAGTAGTTGATCGAGTGTACCAGTATTGTGTTGTTACTATTAACGTTTTTTATACAATGGTTGATTTCTCATTGTTGGAGATGGTAGATTTTGAGGTGATTCTGGGCATGGATTGGTTGTCCCCATATCATTCTATCTTGGATTTTCACACCACGATTGTGACTTTAGCTATGTTAGGGTTTCCTAGACTAGAGTAGAGAGGGACCCTTGGCCATTCTACGAGTAGAATGATTTTATTTTTGAAGGCTTAGTGCATTCTTGAGAATGGATTTTGGCATAGTTGGCTTACATTTGAGATTCTAGTACGAAGGTTCCTTTAATTGACCCAGTACCGGTTGTGGAGGAGTTTTCGGAGGTGTTTTAATCGGACTTACCTGGCATGTCACCTGTTGGGATATTGAATTTTGTATTGACTTTGTTCCATTATTCAGCTCATTTTTATCCCACCATATTGTATGGATCTGGCTGAGGGTCCATTAGACTGAGTATTTCTCCATGGGGTGCGCCGATGTTGTTTGTGAAGAAGAAAGATGGTTCTATGAGGACATGTATTAATTATCGACAGTTGAACAAGATTACTATTAAGAACAAGTATCCATTGCCTCGTACTGTTAATTTTCTTGTCCAACTTCTGGGTGCCAAGGTGTTCTCCAAGATTGATTTAAGATATGACTATCATTAGGTGAATATTGGGCTCCGAATACCCCTAAGACAACTTTTACTTGGTGATGTCATTTGGTTTGACTAATACTCTAGCGACTTTCTTGGGTTGCTGCATGTTCAATCCGTATTTGGATTCCTTTGTGATTATATTTATTGCCAACATTTTGGTTTGCTCTCTTAGTAGAGAGGAGCATGAGCAGCTTATGCGGATTGTACTTTAGGTTTATGCCAAGTTTTTGAAGTGTGAGTTCTGGTTGGACTCGGTAGCATTCTTGGTTCATGTTGTGTCTAGTGATAGCATCAAGGTTGATCCTAAGAAGATTGAGGCAGTTTAGAATTGGCTTAGACGTACTTCAGCTTTGGACATTAGAAGCTTGTTAGGTTTGGCGGGCTACAATCGTCACTTTGTTGAGGGGTACTCATTTATTGCAACTTAGTTGACCAGGTTGACTCAAAAAGGTATTCCTTTTAGATGGTCTGATGAGCAGAAGCGGAGCTAGGATTTAAAACTTGTGGGTTCAGTATTTTAATTCTTTTAATTTACTGGGTTCTAAATTAATAATTTGTGCATAATTCAATAACTTTTGTAATACAAATACAGAGTTTGGACAAAAGTTACTCGGTTCAGCCGAACCCGTATTGAAAGGGCTAGCTCCGCCCCTGCTGATGAGTGTGAGAATAGCTATCAGAAGTTCAAGGTTGCCCTGACTACAATCCTAGTTTTGGTGTTGCCCATAAGTTCAGGGCCTTATACCGTGTATTATGATGCTTCGCACATTGGGCTTGGTGCAGTTCTGATGCAGAATAGTAGGGTGATTGCATAATCATCTCATCGGTTGAAGACCCATGAGAAGAATTATCAAGTTCATGATTTGGAGTTGGCAACTATTGTGCACGCGCTCAAAATCCGTAGGCACTACTTGTATGGCATATCATGTGAGGTTTACACTAATAAACGAAGTCTCCAATATTTGTTCAAACATAAGGATATTTAAGGTAACGGAGACGGTGGGAGTTGTTAAAAGACTATTATATTACTATCTTGTACTAATATTGATGATTTGAGGGATGAATTAATTCTAGAGGAGGCTCACAGGCTCGGGGTATTCTATTCATCTAGGTGTCAAGAAGATGCATCGTGATTTGAAGTAACATTACTGGTGGTTGAAGATAAAAAAGGACATGTTGGGCATGTTTCACAGTGTTTGATTTGCCAACAGGTGAAGTATGAACTTCAGAAACTAGGTAGCTTGACTCAGATGTTGGTTATACCGGAATGTAATCGTTATGGACTTTGTGGTAGGATTACCATGGACTTTGAGGAAGTTTGATGCTATTTGGGCCATTCTGGACATATTGGCCAAACTTATGCATTTCATTCCCGAGATGACTTCTTAAACATTAGAAAAGTTGGCTCGGAACATTAGAGAGATTGTTTGTTTGCACAGTGTGCCCATTTTTATCGTTTTAGACTGTCATTCAGTTCACATCTCACTTTTGTGGACATGCAGGTAGAGCTTAGCATGATATTTCACCCGTAGAAGGAAGGTTAGCCCGAGCGGACAATTCAAATCCTTGAAGATATATTGAGGGCCTCTGTCATTGATTTTGGAGACTATTGGGACCCGTTTCTACCATTGGTAAAGTTTGCTTACAACAATAACTATTAGTCCAGCATTCAGATACCATCAATGAGGATTTATATAGTAGTCTATATCGTTCTCCGATTGATCAGTTCCAACCTGGTAAGGCTAGTATGTTGGGTATGGATTTAGTTCATGATGCCTTAGATAAGGTAAAATTGATTCAGGATTGTCTTCGAATAGAGTAGAGTAAGAAAAAGAGTTATGCAGACAAGAAGGTCCATGATGTGGCTTTTATGAAGGGCGAGAAGTTACTTTTGAATGTTTCGCTTATGAAGGGTATGATAAGATTTGGGAAGAAGGGAAAGTTGTGACCCATGTTCACTAGCGCATTTGAGGTGCTAGAGTGAGTTGGGGAGATTGATTATAGGCTTGCATTGCCTCCCAGCTAGCAGGGGTACATTTAGTATTTCGCGTTTCAATGCTTCAAAAGTATCATGAAGATAAGTCTCATGTTCTAGACTTCGACATGGTACAACTTGATGAGAATTTGACTTATGAAGAAGAGTTGATGGCCATTATAGATAGACAGGTTCAAAAGTTGAGATCTAATGATTCTGTTAAAGTGCTTCAGTAAGTCAACTGACTAAGGAGGCTACTTGGAAGTCTGAGTCCAATATGATGAGTAGATATCCAAACCTCATTGCCAGTTCAGGTATATTTTTATATTCGTTCAAGGATAAACGTTTTTTTTAGAGGTGGAGAATGTAATGACTCGATAGGCCGTTTTGAGTTATAGGTTTTTGTTTCGTGATTTGAGACCTTAAACAATTTTATTTGATGTTTATGACTTATGTGCATGGTTCATTTCGATTTTCGAAAAGTTTAGATGTGTTTTAAAAAAGAAATTCTAATTCTAGAGCCTTAGTGTGGTTGGAGTTAACCACGGTCAACACTTTTGGTAAACGAACGATGATTGGTATTTTGACAATTCTGGTAGGTTCACATAACGATTTGAACTTCTACGTATGTTTGGTTTGGGTCCCGGTTGACCCGAGGCCGTTTCAGCGCTTCCACTTGAAAGTTGGAAACTTGAGTTTATATATATTTGAAATCTTTGAGTTTTGATGCTTGGTTCTTAGTTTTGATATTTTTTTTTGATGTTTTCAGCTTACGAGAGAGCTCGTGTTAGGTTTATAGACTTGTTGGGATTTGGACTGGGGACCCGGGGCTCGGGTGAGTCTCAGGGTGGTTTTGGACCATTTTGAACCTTGTTGGGATAGCTCATGTTCTGGCGTTGCACAGTACTTTGCGATTGTGTAAGAGTTTTGGGGGTTGGGGAAGTTATTCTTTGCGATCACAGAGTTTGTCTCGTAACTGTGCAGTATCTTCAGGAATTAGAGGATTTTCTCTTTACAATCGCGTGGTAGGTTTCGCAATTACGTAGAAGAAGATTAGGGCCTGGGGATGTTTGTACATCGCGACACAATGGTTCGGCCGCAAACGCAAAGGTTTGGGGAGGGAGGGGACTGGCCATCCTCGAATGTGATGCTGCCCTCGCGAACACGATGGTCTGTTAACCATTGACTTTTGCAAATGTGAGGGGACTTCTACAAACGCGATGAAGGTTTTTGTCTAGTTATTTAAAATAGGAAAAAAATCGGAGTTTAGCCTATTTAATAATTTTTAAGACCTAAGCCACATATTGAGGCGATTTTTTGAGAGGATTTTCACCAACTTCAAAGTATAGCGATTTTAACTTAGTTTTGATTTATTTCCATAATTTACCATAGATTTTCACCCTTAAATCTAGGGTTTTAAAGTGTAAAAAAATTGGAGTTTTGGTGTAAAATTTAAAATAGCTAATAATGGAAATTTGGACCATGATTTGAGGTCCGATTTTTATATAAACAACATATTTGGACTCGGGAAAGAATGAATAATCGGGATTTGGTCTGGATTTCATATTTTGACCATGTGGGCTCGGACTGACTTTTTGTTGACTTTTCTAAAGTAGGTGAAGATCAAACCTTTTGATACTAGGAGGGTTTCTAAAGTTTGTTTTGACTTATATAAGTATTATTTACCTAGATTCGTGTCACGACCCAAAAACTAGCATGTCGTGATGGCGCCTCATGAGGTACTAGGCAAGCCGGCACTTTAACAATACTTCCAACTCTTTTTAATGAAAATAAAATAACACAAGTTTAAATCATCAAAACTCTCAAAAACTAGCTAGAAGGTCAAAACCCAATAAAGAAATTCCCAACATCGGGGTGTCATTGAGTACATTAGCGTCTATACAACACAAGTCTGGAAATACTGTTTATAATAGTTTGAAACTAAATACATAAAGCGAAAGATAGGGAAGGAGAGACAAGGTCTGCGAATGCCGGGAAACTACCTTGAAATATCCAAATGGTCAACTGTTCAAATGAATCAACACTTATCGTGTCCGGAAACACCTGGATCTGCACACGAAGTGCATGGTGTAGCGTGGGTACAACCAACTCAGTAAGTAACAAGACTAAATAAAGTATTAAGAGTAGTGATGAGCTTCACAGTTATAGTTTAGTTCTCGTAATTTCAACGTAGGAAGATAGGCATGCTTTCAAGTTCGACAATTAAGGCCAAAACAGTTAATTCATGTCAAGTTCAATTGAAACTGGATATAATATCTCTCAGAAATTACATGACAGTGATATATGCCAGCTGAATTGCAACAGTAAAGAAATCAAATGCATCCCCTCAGAGCATCAATCACTCAGTCCTCCCATTCACTCCAACCTCACAGTCACTTATTCCTCATAGTCGCTCATTTCCTCTTAGTCACTCGACATTCGCACTTAGTAAGTACTTGCGCTCACTAGGGTGTGTACAGATTCCGGAAGGGCTCATTCAGCCCAAGCGCTATAACAAGCCAATCATGGCATAAATCAATGAAACATGTTGCAACATGCAGCCTAATCCCATAAATATTCTCACAATCAGGACCTCGGCCTCACTGAGGCATCAACCTCTACAGTCTCTCAGGCTCTCAATGATCACGAAAATCAACCCAAATAGAAACGATAGAATGTTCAACAAAGAACAATAGAGACTGAGATATGATATGCAAGTAAAACTGTGACCGAGTACAATACGATAATTTAACAAATAAGTCAACATGTACACAACCTCTGTGGGTCCTTATAGTGCCAACACATAGTCTAAACATGGTTTCTAGTCCAATTTATATAACACATGGAGAATATACAGATAACAACAATTTTTTCAATTATCCAATTCCATGGAATTGACCAAGTTACAATTCCTACGGTGCACGCCCACACGCCCATCACCTAGCATGTGCGTCACCTCAAAACCAATCACATGACATATAATCCGGGATTTCATATCCTCAAAACCAAATTTAGAACTGTTACTTACCTCAATCCGAGCAAATCTCTACTCCAACACACCTTTGCCTCGTGAAAATGGCCTTCGAATGCCTCGAATATAGCCACTGACAATTCGATACAATCAACAAAGGCTAAAGGAATCAATTCCATAAGAAAATACTAAGTTATTAATCACAAGTCAAAAATCGGCTCAAAAGCCGGCCCCCGGACCCACGTCTCAAAATCCGACAAAAGTCACAAAAACCGAAAGCCCATTAAACCACGAGTCCAACTGTACCAAATTTACTAAAATCCGACACCAGATCGTCATTCAAATCCCCAAATCAAGCTCTCCAAATCCCTAGCCTCAAACTCCCAATTTACACCTCAAAACCAAACAATCTAGGGGGAAAAACAACGGGGAAACATGATTATTGATTAAAATAGGCATAAGGGACTTACCTCAAGAAACCCCTCGAAATCCTCTCAAGAATCACCCAATTCCGAGCTTAAAATTTTCAAAATAAAGAATAATCGCGAACCCTTGAAATTAAACATTCTGCCCAGCCTTTCCGCTTCTGCGGACGCTTACCCGCTTCTGCAGTGTCGCAAGAATGACCCATCGCCCGCTTCTGCGGTTTCCTCCGCACCTACGGCCCACACTTCCACTCCTGAGGACTTGCTTCTGTGATCCACAAAGTCGCTTCTGCGGACCCAGCTCCCATCTCCATTTCCGCATCTGCCCAATCCCAGCGGAACCTACTGCCAATCCCACGCAGTTACGATCACACCAAATGAGTCCTGGCTTCTGGAATGCACTAAGTCCCATTTTCGATCCGTTAACAATCTGAAATCAACCCGAGGCCCCTGGGGCCTCAACCAAACATACCAACAAGTCCTAAAACACGATACGAACTTAGTCGAGCCCTCAAATCACCTCAAACAACATCAAAAACACGAATCACACCCCAATTCAAGCCTATTGAAACTAAGAAATTCTGACTTCTACAAACGAAGCTGAACCTTATCGAATAACGTCCGATTGACCTCAAATTTTACACATAAGTCACACATGACACCACGGACCTACTCCAACTCCTGGAATCGGAATCCGACTCTGATATCAAAGGTCCACTCTCGGTCCAACTTACATCACAATCCGGGCGTGCTTCTAAGTAGAAGACCACCCAACAGAGCTAATAAAACCATCAAAACTCAATTCCGGATTCATTTAGACATAAGTCAACATCCGGTCAACCATTTCAACTTAAGCTTTCAACCTTGAGACTAAGTATCTCAATTCATTCTGAAATCCCTCCGGATTCGAACCGACTAACCTGACAAGTCATGTAACAATTATAATGTGCAAAATGAGAAGTAAATGGGGTAATAGGGCTACAACTCTCAATACAATTGGCCGAATCGGTACATCCTCTCCCTCTTAAACAAATGTTCGTCCCCGAACAGGTCTAGAAACATACTTGGAGTCTCAAATAGGTGTGGATATCTGCTCCGCATCTCCCGCTCGATCTCCCAAGTAGTCTCTACAACTGGCTGAGCTCTCTACTGCACCTTCATTGAAGCTATGTTCTTTGACCTTAATTTTTGAACCTGCCGACCCAAATGGCCACTGGCTCCACATCATAAGTCAAATACCATCCAACTGAACCGTGCTGAAATCCAAAACATAAGACGGATCACCGACATACTTTCGAAGCATAGAAACATGAAATACTGGATGCACACTCGACAAACTAGGTGTCAAGGCAAGCTTGTAAGCCACCTCTGTAATCCTCTGAAGTAGCTCAAACGGCCCAAAATACCGAGGGCTCAACTTGCCCTTCTTCCTGAATCTCATAACACCCTTTATGGGTGAAACCTTGAGCAGTACCTTCTCCCCAATCATGAAAACAACATCACGAACCTTCCTATCGGCGTAACTCTTCTGTCTAGACTGCGTCGTGCGAAGCCGATCTTGAATCAATTTAACCTTGTCCAAAGTATCCTGAACCACGTCAGTACCCAATAGCCTAGACTCACCCAGCTCAATCAACCCACCGGAGATCAACACCTTCTCCCATACAAAGCCTCATATAGAGTCATCTGAATGCTCGAATGGTAGTTGTTTATAGGAAAACTTCGCGAGCGTAGGAACTGATCCCAAGAACCGCCAAAATCAACGACACAAGTGCGTAGTATGTCCTCCAATATCTGAATAGTGCGCTCGGACTGTCCATTCGTCTGAGGGTGCAATATTGTACTCAACTCAACCTGGGTGCCTAACCCTCATTGCACGGCTCTCCAAAACTGCGATATAAACTATGTGCCCTGATCTAAAATGATGGACACAGGCATACCATGAAGGCGAACAATCTCGCGGATGTGAATCTCAGCCAACCGCTCCGAAGAATAAGTAGTCCCAACTGGAATGAAGTGCGCGGACTTGGTCACCCGATCCACAATTACCCAAATAGCATCGAATTCCTCGAAGTCCGTGGGATCCCAACTACAAAATCCATGGTGATACGCTCCCATTTCAACTCTGGAATCTCTAGCCTCTGAAGCAATCCACCCAGTCTCTGGTGCTCATAATGCAATTGCTGACAGTTAAGGCACCAAGCTACAAACCCCACTATATCCTTCTTCATTTTTCTCCACCAATAATGCTGCCTCAAGTCTTGGTACATCTTCGGGGCACTCGGATGAATAAAATACCGCGAGCTGTGAGCCTCCTCAAGAACCAACCCATGTAGCCCATCTACATTAGGCACACAAATCCGACCCTGCATCCTCAACACCCTATCATCCCCAATAGTAACATCTCTGGCATCGTCGTCCTAAATCATGTCCTTAAGGACAAGAAAATGTGGATCAACATACTGGCGCTCTCTGATGCGATCATATAAGGAAGACCGTGAAACCACACAAGCTAAAACCCGACTGGGCCCGAAACATCTAGTCTCACGAACTGGTTGGCCAAGGCCTGAACATCTCTCACTAGCAGGAATAAATGTAAGGCTACCCATACTCATCGCCTATCTACTCAAGGCATCGACCACCACATTGGCCTTTCTGGGATAATACAGAATAGTAATATTATACTTCTTTAGCAGCTCCAAGAATCACTGCTGCCCAAATTTAGATCCTTCTGTTTGAACAAGTGTTGGAGACTCTGATGATCCGTAAATACCTCACAAGACACACCGTAGAGATAATGCCTCAAAATCTTCAATGCATGAACAATGGTAGCCAACTCCAAATCATGAACAAGTTAGTTCTTCTTATGAGGCTTCAACTCGCGCGAAGCATATGCAATCACTCTACCCTCATGCATCAAGACACACCCAATACCGATCCGAGAAGCATCAAAATAAACTGTATAAGAGCCTGAAGTTGAAGGCAAAATTAGAACTGAAGTTGTGGTCCAGGCAGTCTTGAGCTTCTGAAAGCTCTCTTCGCACTCATCCGACCACTTGAAAGTAGCACCCTTCTAGGTCAATTTTGTCAAAGGAGATGGCGATGCAATAGACGAGAAACCATCCACGAAGCGACAATAATAACCAGACAAACAAAGAAAGCTCCGAATCTCCCAAGTTGAGGACGGTCTGGGCCAACTCTGAACCGCATCTATCTTCTTCGGATCCACCTGAATCCCTTCACTGGACACCACGTTCCCCAAGATTGCCACTGAACTAAGCCAAAACTCACACTTTGAGAACTTGGCGTAAAGCTTCTCCTCTTTCAATTGTTGCAACACAATCCTCAATGTTGGGCATGCTCCCCCTGGCAATGAGAGTACACCAGGATATAATCAATTAAAATCATGAAAAGGGAGTCGAGATAAGGCTAAAACAATTGTTCATCAGATGCATGAATGTTGTTGGGGCAATGGTCAGCCCAATAGACATCACAAGGAATGTTGTCTTTAGAATATCCGAGTCCCAAATCTTCAACTGGTGATACCCAGACCTCAAGTCAATCTTAGAGAACACCCTTGCTCCTTGAAGTTGGTAAAATAGATCATTAATGTGTGGCAAAGGATACTTGTTCTTGATTTTAACTTTGTTCAACTGCCTATAGTCGATGCACATGGTCATAGTAACATCCTTCTTCTTCACAAGCGGAACTGGTGCACCCCAAGGCGACACACTCGGCCTAATAAACCCCTTGTCAAGAAGTTCCTAAAGATTCTCCTTCAATTCCTTCAACACAGTTGGTGCCATACGATACGGAGAAATAGAAATGGGCCGAGTGCCTGACACCAAGTCAATACCAAAGTTAATATCCCTGTCGGGACGGCATGCCCGACAGGTCTGTAGGAAACACATCCAAAAAGTCTCGTACCACTGGAACAACATCCATAGTAAGAGTATCAACATCAACATCCCTGACAAAGTCCAAATAAGATAAACAACCCTTCCCAACCATCCGCTAGGCCTTCAAATATGAAATCACTCTACTAGGAACATAGTCTAGAGAATCTCTCCACTCCATCCTTGGCAACCCCGGCATCGCCAACGTCAAGCGTGATAATCCAGAACAACATGACATAGAGATAATCAATCCATACCCAAGATCACGTTGAAATTAACCATACTAAGCAATAAAATATCAACTCTAGTATCCAATCCCCCAAGAGTCACTACACATGACCGATATACATATGCCACAATAATAGTGTCGCACACTGGCGTAGATACATGAATAGATGAAACTAAGGACTAATGGGGCATATCTAGATAATGAGAAAAATACGATGATACATACGAATAAGTGGAACCAGGGTCAAATAATACAGAGGCAACCCTGTGATCACTACATCTGAAGCAACAACATCTGGCTTAACAGGAATAATATAGAATTGGGCATGACCGCCACCTGATCGTCCTCCCCCTCTAGGGCGACCTCTAGCTTCCTAGGCCCTACCCCAAGCTGGCTGAGCAGGTGGTGAAGTAATTGGTACAGAAGTCGCAGCCTAACTCCTTTACTACACTAAACCTCCCGGGCGACGAGTACACTGCCTCTACATATGCCCAAACTCCCCACACTCGAAGAAACTCCACGGTGCTGGTGGTAGGGATAGAAGGGAGCCCCGAGCACCATGATAACTACTAGAAGGACCCAACATAGATGAACCCTTAACCGATGGAGCACGGGACGAACTTTGAGTTGGAAGGTCACTGAGAGATGACTGGCCCTGATGACACTGTATGAATCATGGCTGGATGATGCACCACGGTGAACTGGACGAGCCGTCTGAGCGTGATTATAAGGGCGACCCTTGATGTGGTAGAACTGACCCTAGAAGGAACACCGTTGAAACCACCCGATCCACGAGGCCTCTTGGCCCCCATCTCTCTGCGCTCCTAGCTACGGTCCATCTCTATCTGATGAGAAATGTCAACCACTTTATCGAAAGTAGCACCATACACCCTCTCCCGAGTCATAAGCAACCAGAGGTGATATGTGAGGCCATCAATGAACCTCTTAATCCTCTCCCTATCAAGGGGAACCAACCAAACTATGTGACGATCCAACTCGGAAAACCTCATCTCGTACTGGGTCACTGACATTCCCACCTAACGTAGCTGCACAAACTGTATGCGCAGATCCTCCCTACGAGATTGCGGTACAAACTTCTCCAATCCCCTACTATGGTCCATACCATGGCCTTGACCTCTCATGGCCCTAGTTGGTGGCATTGGTGGATGTCTGTCCTGTCCGGTAGCAAGTGTCCTCGCCATTTATGAAAGAACATAATACAAAATTTTAGTTACCAGAATAAATAAATCCGCATGACAAGAATGTGAAGTTTCCTAAGGGCTCAACAGCCTCTCGAAGATACGCACATACGCCTCTGTACCGATCCACAAGACTCTACTATACCTGCTCATGACTCATGTGACCTATGTAACCTAGGCTCTAATACCTACTTGTCATGACTAAAAAACTAGCCTGTCGTGATGGCGCCTAACGAGGTACTAAACAAGTCGACGCTTGAACAATACTTCCAACACTTTTTAATGAAAATAAAATAACACATGTTTAAATCACCAAAACTCTCAAAAACTAGATAGAAGGTCAAAACCCAATACATAAATTCCCAACATTGGATAGAATTAGGAATGAAGTTATTCGGGACAAAGTGGGAGTGGCCCCTGTGGAGGCAAAGATGCGTGAGGCAAGGTTGAGATGGTTCGGGCATGTTAAGAGGAGAAGCATAGATGCCCCAGTCATGAGATGTGAGAGGTTGGCCTTAGGAGATGAGAGTGGGGGTAGAGGTAGGCCTAAGAAGTCTTGGGGAGAAGTGATCCGGCGGGATATGGCGCAACTTGAGCCGACCGAGGACATGACCCTAGATAGAAAGGTGTGGATGTTGAAGATTATGGTAGAAGGTTAGTAGGTAGTCGTGCGTTCCTTTGTCTTTTCTAGTTCAATAGTATTAGTGCTAGTATGGTACCCTTTTTTCCTTAGTTTTCTATATTCGCATGTCTTGTTCAGTTGTTACTTGCCATCGGTAATTCCGTAGTTTGCTAGCAGTACTTCGTTCATATTCTCGTTTGCTGCCTTGTATTTATTTTTCTAAATATACTATCTTGCTATTACTTGTTATTTGTACCCCTTTCATATTCTATGTTGTTATCTCCGATTTAGTTTTCTAATTGTTTGTCTTGTTATCTGTTGGCCCAAGAAAGTAAATAGTTTTGAAGATTGACAAAGGAACTCCGAGATGAACCAGGTCCATCACAGGTGACATAGACCAACAGAGTCAAAGGCACATGAGATGCACATGCAGGAGATAAATGTATTCTGATAAAATCGAGATATCTTCTGACCGAAAAGATTGCAAAAACGAAATTGGAGAAGGACTCCTTATTCAATAAGAACAGAATCTAAGATAAGGAAGGATTTAGGAGTTGAGTTTGACTAGAACTCTTTCACCAAGGAAGAGTTGCATTAGGATTCTAGTTAATTCCTTATTTACTAACTCCTATAAATTGCAGATTGTTCTTATGATATGAAGACGCACAAAAGCAGAAATTTATCAAGAATTGAGAGCAAAATTCGTGAAGAAATTTTGCAAGCAGTTCGAGCCAAATTGGAGAGTGCGAATCTGGAGCTACTTGAACCAACTAGAAGAACCAGTTTCATCTGTTTGTCTTTCGAGTCTAGTTGGTTGTAGTAGGTGATTTAACATTGTATTTTTCAGCTTTCTTAGAAGCAATTGTAATAGGTACACACTGTTCAAGTTAGAGTTAACTTGAAACTTGTCGCAATTAGCTAGAGGCTAGGTTGCTACAAAGGGATTAGAGTTAATCCTTAGGTTTACAAAAGAGTTTATTTTGTAAATGTTTTTGGCTCAGAATTGTAGTGAAGTGTTTGGAGAAAATCCTACTGATGTAGGTCGTGGTTTTTTAACCTTTTGAGTCGGGTGTTTTCCACGTAAAAATCTTTGTGTTCTTTACTTTTCTACATTTATTGTTCCGCAATAATACGAGTTGGAACACATAGAAGAACCAGGTTCTTCTACTAAGACAGCACTCGAAAAATTAGACAACACACAAATCACCCCCCCCCCCCCCCCCCCCCCCCCCCCGCTTGTGTGGTATTGAAGTGTAAAACAACAATTGGTATCAGAGCGGGGTATCCTTGAAGAGGCTAACACCTTAGGAAAAAATCTAGATGAGTGCACCACCTGGGAACTGGGAAGGACAATCAACTATTAGGCCTCCACTCTTCAATGGCCAATATTACTCCTGGTGGAAGAACAGGATGAAGGATCACTTAATTGGAGAAGACTGTGAACTATGGGACATAGTCACTGACGGTCTTTTAGCCACCATGAAGAAGACTGCTAAAGGAGTAGATGTGCCAAAGACTAGAGCTGACTACACTGCTGAGGATTTGAGAAAGTGGGAGAAAAATGCTAAGGCCAAGAAGTGGCTTGTGTGGGGCCTCTTTCCAGATGAGTATAGCAGAATTCAAAGTTGTACCACTGCCAAAGAAATTTGGGACACTTTGCAAGTGGCTCATGAAGGAACACCTCAAGTGAAGAGGTCAAGAGGAACTCTACTATATTCTCAATATGAGAATTTCACCATGAAGGAAGAAGAGACCATCCAAGAGATGTATACAAGGTTCACTACACTGACCAATGAACTCAAGTCTCTTGGAAGGGTCATTCTTGAAGAAGACAAGGTTGAGAAAATTCTGACAAGGGTCTTGCCAGTCTCTTGGGAAAGCAAAATTACAGTCATTCAGGAATCTAAGAACATTGCAACTCTTAAACTGGATGAGCTGATTGGAAATCTCACTGCCTATGAACTTAGAAGGCAAACTATGAAGATGGATGGTCCCAAGAAGGAAAGGAGATTTGCATTCAGAATCACTAAAGAAACTGATCTGGAGGAGGATGAAATGACCATGATCACAAAGGACTTCAAGAAGTACCTAATGAGAGCAAAGGTTCCTTCAAGAAGTGGAATCTACAACAAACCAAGGTTTCCTGAAAAACAAACCAATGAGGGGTGTTACAAGTGTGGCAAGACTGATCACCACATCAAAAACTGCCCTCAATGGGAAATTGAATGGAAGAAGGAAAGAGTTGAACGAAGGAACAGGAAGAAGGAACAGGTTCAACCCAAGAAAAACAGAACATCAACAAAGGCAATGGTTGCTGCTTGGGGTGAAAGTTCAGATGAGGAGTCAGATGATGAAGATGGAGATGAAAAAGCACTTATGGAAATTGGAGAATCCGATGAGGAATCTGAGGTAAGTATAATTCATCTCAAAGACAAGATTAAATTTTTGTCTAAAGAAAGGCTATCTGAGTTACTCCTGGATTTCATTGATGAATCTGAGGATCTAAAAAATGAAAAGAAACAACTGTCTAAGGAGTGTGTGATTTTGAAAGCTAAGTGCAAAAATCTGGAACTTAGGGCTAGTGAAAGTGATAGTAAAATGATGAGTTAAAGAACCAGGTTCATGAACTTGACACCACTGTCCAAGAGCTAAGATCTGAAAATCTAACACTGAAATTAGGAACAGGTAAAAACAAAGTTGATCACACACGACTCACATTACAAGAAAACCTAGGAAAAATGAAAGACGAGTTGAACAAAAGAGATTAGCAGATAAGAGTCCTTAAGGAGGATCTAAGCAAGGTCAAGCATGAACTAGTTAGAACTAGCAAATGGAACAGGTCCTCTGATGCTTTGACATGGCTACAGGAACATCATAGTAGCAATAGAAGAGGACTTGGCTTTGGGAATCCGCTACCTAAGTGGGATCCTAAAAGCAAGTACCTCACTCTTCCTGAGAACAAGATTTGTACTCACTGTGGTAAGACTGGTCACTTTAAAAGTGAATGTAATGCAAAAGAAAAGGCCAGTCAAAAGAACAAAAGTTTTGTTCGAGGGAAGAATTGGCTACCAAGTTGGGCTAAAAAGAATTTAATTCATCTTTTTGCTTATAGAAAAGGACCCAAACTAGTTTGGGTTCCTAAGACTAACCCCTAATTTTCTTTTGTAGATTCAAGTGAAAGGTAGTATCCAAATATGGTGCATGGATAGTGGCTGCTCAAAACACATGACTGGCAACAAGGACTAGTTCCTTTCACTTGAGGACCTCAAAGGAGGAAATGTCTCCTTTGAAAATGGAAAGAAATGTGAAATCACCGGGGTTGGTAATGAACAAGATGATGAAGAAATTGGGTTGGTCGGAAACTCATCAAAACTAAAGCAACACTGGAGGACGGAACAGGTGATGGAACAGGTTCATCCATCCTAGGCAACATGACAGGGGGAATAGATCAAAATAATTCCCAAACTTCGCTGGAACCTGTACCTGAACCTGTTCCACAACAACAAAGCAATGAAGGAACATCAAGGAGTAACTAGTTGGTTGTGAAACCATGAAGATATCTTTACAAAAGCACTGAGTAGAGAGCATTTTGAAAGGAGCAGGTTACTATTAGGGATGATTAAGATCACCTGATTGAACCAGATCAGAATGTACATGAAAAAAAGGAAGGAAAAATGAAAAAAATTGGCTAGAAAATCAGGAATTTGTGTAAATAATCAGATTAACAATTGATGAATCTCATACTGTAAAACGTATACTCTTATGCCATGTTTTGATATGACTTACTGGTCACTAATGAATTTTTTTCTATATATGCGAATTGAGGCTTGATCAAGACGATTCTAAAATGATGAACTTGGTTCATCGTGTTGGTTCATCTGAAAGGCAGGTATGTGTTCTACACTCTACACACTTTGAAATACCAATAATTAAATCATGAGCAGAGTCTTACTCAAGCCCAAAATCTTCAAAATCCTCCAGTTGACTTTGAACTAGTTCCGTTTCAACTAGAATCCTCACCAAATTAAAATACCTAGATTCTAGGGAAGCCTTAATCGTATATTCAAAACTAAAATTTCATTCAAGTCATCCTCTCCCTTACAGAACCATTCCCAAATTTTCGATGACTCTATCAAGTCGACGACTGAGGGGGAAGAAACTGGGTCTTTTGATTCTGAACAGGTAACTTCTGTACCATAACCTTCTTCTGAGATCATTTCTGAGGTCGCTGAAAACTTAGAAAATAGGTTCATATTGGTTGGGTCTGTGGTAGATGTGGAATGCCCGAGACAAGAAGGAGAGGAGGTAAAAATAAAATTGAAAAAGAAAAAGAGAGAGAGAGAGAGGGAGTAAGGAGTGAAGAGAGGGGAATAGGGCAAGAATTTGTAAAAATGACTATTTGTGGAGATGAACCAGAAAAAGGAGGAAGAAAGTAGCAAGAACGCAGGGGGGAGTGAATCAGGAGAAGCCGTTGAAGGGTTAGTAAATTTAGGAAAGCACACAGATGAACCTGGTTCATCTACTGAGGAAACCCTGGCGGATCTGCTGAAAATGTTAGGCGATAATTACAATCCAAAGAAGAAAAGAACTCCTAAAGCTCAAATGTCTAGAACAACAAGAGAGAGTAAGAAAAGAAAAACTGCTCCTTTTGAGACTTCTAATATTTCTCTTCCAAGAGGAAGAACTACAAGGAGCAAGGTAAAGCAAAGTGAGGATGAGTTGAAGAGAGCTTTAGAGGAAAGTAAGAAGAAAAGAGCGGAAAAAGGGAAAGAAAAGGTTGTTGAGCCTATTGAGGCTGTTGAAGTGGATGAGATGAACCTGGTCCATCAAAGTGAAAAAGTGGCAAAGGTAGAGGTTCAGACCCCTAAGCCCAAGAAAGCCAAGTCTTCATCTGTTCTAAGTTTGCTGAACCATCTATCTTGGCTAAATGAACCAGGTCTGAAGTTTTTCGAAGCCTTAATTTCCTAGCCTGCCTAGAACTTTCAGTGACCCAGATTCAGAATTTTTTATTTGTTGCTCATGTTTTAACTATTTTTGTTTTATTTTGTGGATTGTGGCAGAATCGTATTCTCTCTATCAATGAAATCTGATGTTTTTTGCTCTGATTCAATATCTCTATTTTTGATAGTTTGAATTCTTAGTTGATTATTGATTATTAATCCATGATTGCATATGTAGTTGCCCAAATGACCATGAGTAAGTGTTAAAAATCTGGGATTCACACAATTTGTTTTGCAACTTTTCGATTGTGCCAAAAGGGGGAAGATATGTTGTGCTCTGAACATATGATATTTATAACCTAATGAACTTGGTTCTTTATGATAAATGCTTAATACTCTAATATGTGTCATTGTTGGACTAAGCTGAAACAGGCATGAAGCACAAAGTTTGTCATCATCAAAAAGGGGGAATTTGTTGACCCAAGAAAGGAAATGGTTTTGAAGATTGACAAAGGAACTCTGAGATGAACCAGGTCCATCACATGTGACATAGACCAGTAGAGTCAAAGGCACATGAGATGCACATACAGGAGATAAATGTATTTTGATAAAATTGAGGTATCTTCTGACCGAAAAGATTGCAAAAACGAAATTGGAGAGGGACTCCTTATTCAATAAGAACAGAATCTAAGATAAGGAAGGATTTAAGAGTTGAGTTTGACTAGAACTCTTTCACCAAGGAAGAGTTGCATTAGGATTCTAGTTAATTCCTTATCTACTAACTCCTATAAATTGCAGATTGTTCTTATGATATGAAGACGCACAAAATCAGAAATTTATCAAGAATTGAGAGCAAAATTCGTGAAGAAATTTTGCAAGCAGTTCGAGCCAAATTTGGAGAGTGCGAATCTGGAGCTACTTGAACCAGCTAGAAGAACCAGTTTCATATGTTTGTCTTTAGAGTCTAGTTGGTTGTAGTAGGTGATTTAACATTGTATCTTTCAGTTTTCTTAGAAGCAATTGTAATAGGTACACATTGTTCAAGTTAGAGTTAACTTGAAGCTTGTCGCAATTAGCTAGAGGCTAGTTTGCTACAAAGGGATTATAGTTAATCCTTAGGTTTACAAAAGAGTTTATTTTGTAAATGTTGTTGGCTTAGAGTTGTAGTGAAGTGTTTGGAGAAAATCATACTGTAGTAGGTCGTGGTTTTTTCACCTTTTGAGCCGGGTGTTTTTCACGTAAAAATCTTTGTGTTCTTTACTTTTCTGCATTTATTAATCCACAACAATACGAGTTGGAACACATAGAAGAACCAGGTTCTTCTACTAAGACAGCACTCGAAAAATTAGACACCACACAAATCCCCCCCCCCCCCCCCCCCCTCTTGTATGGTATTGAAGTGTAAAACAACACTATCACTTGCTATCAGGGCTTCCTTCACCTTCTTTAGCTGAGGGTATATCAGAAATAGTCTCCCTACAGGGTAGGGTAATGGTTATGTACATCCTACCCTCCCCAGATCCCACTTGTGGGATTCACTAGGTGGTTGTTGTTGTTGGGGTGTCACGGAGTACATGAGCATCTATACAACACAAGTCTAGAAATATTGTCTATTATAGTCTGAAGCTATATACATAAAGAGGAAAGATAGGGAAGGAGAGACAAGGTCTGTGAACGCCGGTCAGCTACCTTGAAATCTCCAAACGATCACTGTGAAAATGAATCAACACCCACCGTGTCTGGAAATACCTAGATCTGCACACGAAGTGCAGGGTGTAGAGTGAGTACAACCGACTCAGTAAGTAACAAGAATAAATAAAGGAATGAAAGTAGTGACGAGCTTCACATTTATAGTTTAGTTATAGTAATTTCAACATAGGAAGATATGCATGCATTCAAGTTCGACAATTAAGGCCAAAACAGTTAATTCATGTCAAGTTCAATTGAAACAGGATATAATATCTCTCATAAATTACATGAGAGTGATATATTCCAGCTGAAGTGCAACAGTAAAGAAATCAAATCCATTCTTTCAGAGCATCAGTCACTCAGTCATCCCATTCACTCCAACCATAGAGTCACCCATTCCTCACAGTCGCTCATTTCCTCACAGTCACTAGGTACTCGCACTCAGTAGGTACCTTCACTCACTGGGATATGTACAGACTTTGGAGGGGCTCCTTCAGTCCAAGCACTATAACAAGCCAATCATGGCATAAATTAATGAAACATGCTGCAACGTGCAGCCCGATCCCAATATAACCTCACAATCAAGTCGCCAGCCTCACTTAATCATCAACCTCTCCAGTATCTCGGGCTCTCAATGATCATGAAAATCAGCCCAAACATAAATGATATAATGTATCAACGAAGAACATTAGAGACTAAGATATGATATGGAAGTACAATTGTGACTGAGTACAAAACGACAATATAACAGATAAGTAGACATGTACACAACTTTTCTGGGTCCCTATAGTGCCAACAATAGTCTAAACATGATTTCTAGTCCAATTTCTATAACACACAGAGAATATACGGATAACAACAGATTTTTTCAACTATACGGTTCCATGGAATTGACCAAGTCACAATTCTTACGGTGCACGCCCACACGCCCGTTACCTAGCATGTGCGTCACCTCAAAACCAATCACATGACACATAATGCGGGGTTTCATACCCTCAGATCCAAATTTAGAACTATTACTTACCTCAATCCAAGCAAATCCCAAATACAACACACCTTTGCCTCGTGAAACGACCTTTGAATGCCTAGAATCTAGCCAGAAACAATTCGATACAATCAACACGGGCTAAGGAATCAATTCCATAAGAAAATACTAAGTTGTTAATCAAAAGTCAAAAATTGGATCAAAACCGCCCCCCGCCCACGTCTTGAAATATGACAAAAGTCACAAAACTCGAAAGCCCATTCAACCTCGAGTCCAACCATACCAAATTTACCAAGATCCGACATCAAATCGTCACTCAAATCCCCAAATCAAACTCTCCAAATTCCTAACCTCAAGCTTTCAATTTACACCTCAAAATCACACAATCTAGGTGGGAAAAATAATGGGGAAACATGATTATTGATTAAAAACGAGAACATGTGACTTACCTTAAGAAACCCCTAGAAAATCTTCTCAAGAATCGCCCAATCCCGAGCTTGAAATGTTCAAAATGAAGAAAAATCGCGAACCCTCAAATTTAAATATTTTGCCCAGCCTTTCTGCTTCTGCGGACACTTACCCGCTTCTACGGTGTCGATGGAGCGACCCATCGCCCGCTTCTGCGGTTTCCTTCGCACCTGCGACCCACACTTCCGCTCCTACGGACTCACTTTTGCGAGCCACAAAGCATCTTCTGCGGACCCAGCTCTTATCTCTATTTCCGCATTTGCGCAATCCCAGCCGCACCTGCGGCTAATCCCTCACAGGTGCGATCACACCGGAAGAGTCCCAGCTTCAACAATGCACTAAGTCACATTTTCGAACTGTTAATTCTTCGAAATCAACCCGAGGCCCCTAGGACCTCAACCAAGCATACCAACAAGTCCTAAAACACTATACGAACTTAGTTGAGCCCTCAAATCACTTCAAACAACATCAAAAACACGAATCGCACCCCAATTCAAGGCTATTGAAACTAAGAAATTCTGAGTTCTAGAAACGACAACGAAACTTATCAAATCACGTCTGATTGACCTCAAATGTTGCACACAAGTCACGGATGACACCACAGACCTACTCCAACTCCCAAAATCAAAATCCGACCCCGATATCATAAGATCCATCCGGTCCAACTTTCCAAAAATCCAATTTTAGCCATTTCAAGCCTAATTCAACTACGGGCCTCCAAATCACAATACGCACGCGCTCCTAAGTCTAAAATCATCCAACAGAGCTAAGAGAACCATCAAAACTCCATTATGGAGTCGTTTACACATACGTCAACAGCCGGTCAACCATTTTAACTTAAGTTTTCAACCTTGAGACTAGTGTCTCAATTCATTCTAAAATCCCTATGGACCCGAACCGACTAACCCGACAAGTCACATAACAACTATAAAGTACAAAATGAGCAGTAAATGGGGGAACATGACTACAACTCTCAAAACGACTGATCGGATCGTTACAATTTGAGTTATTTGGAGGCTTGTTCTAAAGGGAAAGCATTGTCAGAGAGTTGATTTATTCCGATAAAGAGATAAGTGTCTTTGTTAACCTTGATTTGAGGAATTAGGTTGTACTTGGGTTTATTTTCTATGTCATAAATGTGTTGAGGTCGGCATATTTACATGGTGACGAGTATATGTATATTTGTCATGGTTTCAGCATGGGGCAGAGTCAGGATTATTCATGTCTTATTTGCTTTATGTCTTATTCCTCTGTGCTTTAAATAGTTCGTGAAACTTCTTGATCTTTCACATACATGTTAATAGCTATGTTTGAGATTTCTTGAAATATTTGAACATTATAGTTCTTGAAATGTTGGCTCGCCTATTGGTGCAAAGGTTACGATTATCTCTCACATTGTGTATTATGTTTAATAACTCTCCTTGATGTTATTTATTCTTCATACCTTGCTTGGTACTGTTTTATATATGCTTGGTAAGGAAGAGTGAATAGCACGAATGATGATTACATGCTTGTGAGGAAGAGTGATTATGCACAAAGAGTGTTTTTGTGCTTCTTGACAATTTTATTATTGCACGAAGGGTATTTTCGTGCTTGTAAGGAAAAGTAATATGTATATAGTGCACAAATGTTATGAGGACGAGAGGTAAATGCACAAAGGGTATTGCCATCTTATTTCATATGATATCTTTTACTCATTCTTTTTATCTTGCAAATATACGGACTTGGCTATGTTATTTCATGGTTATCGTTTTATTCTTTGGTTGTGAGTTGTTGAGAATGGCTTTGTTATGACATTTGAGAAAGCATGTTGATTATTTCTATTAATTGATCATTTTACTATTTCTCGTATTTATCCTTGTTACTTCTTTTGTTACTTCTCTTATTGACTAACTGCATAGGTTTATAAAATAGGTATCTTGTTTTAGCCTCGTCATTAACTAGTTGGGTTTAGGATCGATACTTACTGAGTATATTGGGTCGGTTGTACTCATACTATACTTCTGTACTTATTGTGCAGATTTATACGTTGGTCCTAGCAGAGTCCCGAGATTGAATATCTTGGAGACTCGAGGTAGAGCTGCATATTCGATCGCATACTCTGCAATCAGCTTCATTATCTTTGCTACTGTTTATTTGTATCAGAATATTATATTTCATTTCACACTTTGTATTTAGTACTCCTTAGAGCTCATGTATTTAGTGACACCATTCTTGGGGAGTTTTATTAGACAATTGTATTGGTTTTAGACTTGTTATGTAATATAGGAGCTTTATCCTTTATTTATGATTGTATGATGTTAAATGCTTAATTTTGCTTCTTTTATTGTTGTTAAGTGTTGATTTGCTAAGCAAGTAGATTAGGCGCTATCACGATCCCTTGGTTGTGAATTTGGGTCATGACAATGAGTTTGTTTTGTAGAGGTTTTTTGAACACATACATTGAGAATATTGAGAAAATATTCGTGCGAGCAACAAAATTAAAGAGAAAGACAAATTGAAGAACCAAGTCCCAGCACTTGAATCAAGTCTAGTTTAATTTGTCTTGATCTTGTAATAAGTGTTTTGGTCGTCTTAATCTGCTTATTCTAGAAGCATTTTGTAAAGATTATTTTGTGGCGAATTTTTTGTAGTAGACTAAGAGATTAGTTTAGAGTGTATAACTATAATCTTCTGGTTGTAGGCTTATTAAGTGACTATATTTAGTCTCTTAGGTTATAGAAGTATTTTGTAACCTGAAACTGCTCGTTGTTTTTAGTGAAGTTGTGAGAAAAATCTCAAAGTTGGATCGTGGTGTTTGTTTCTCTTGAGCAAGGAGGTTTCCACGTAAATTTTTTTGTTTTTTTTAACTTTTGCATTTTTAGTACATGAGTTAAAAGAACAGGTTTAAGAACCTGATTTTGCGTATAACGTAAGAAATTTGTTACAAAATTTTAATTGATCGATACACTATTCACCCCCTCTAGTGTATAAATGCTACAATAAACTAACATATTTGAGGCATAGCTCGTTCGATGCAGTTGCAATATTCACATTCTTTTTTCAATTTGAATCGTGACATAAAGTAAAAATTACAAAATTTAAAAGAATAAAAAGGTAATATGTAATGAAGTCTTTTTTTCTTATTCCAAATTGGGATGATCAATTTTATGGATCATTAGAAATATTATCAGAAAATATAACACAAAAAATCAGTAAATAAAATACATAAGAATTATACTATCATTTTCTTCCATTCAAATGGTAACTTATAATATCAGGCCAAAAGAAACATTGAAATATAATGAGAGAATGAAATATAATGAGAGAATGTTGTCTCTTCTTATTCGGACACATTGCCTCTCCTTGTTTTAAAAATAAAAATAGGAATAGGAACAACATAGAAAAGTAGACTCACAACTCAACGCTGGCTGCCTTGTAAAAACGAGGTTTTGTCACTCATGGATAAGAGAAGAGCAAAAGAGTGCGTATGAGCTAATCCAACAGAAAAACTAAGAATGACATCCACCTGCACCCATTTACTAAAACCCTCCTTCCCTCCTAAAACCCTACCCAGATTCCCTCCATCTTTCAATTTACAGCTCCGACGTCGCAGGAGGAATTGCTTCTCTATTGGCCCCAAATCCCTCAATATTCAGGCCTGTCAATCCGCCTCCACTTCCAACTCTGTTAGTGACGAAACAGAATCAGCTCAGCAGCTCTTTGAGGTAGAATTTTGTAATGAATGTGGTGAAATGTTGTTAATTATGAATAGATACTTATGTACAGTAAAATTAGTTTTTTTAATGCTATGTGTTTTTGGCTAAATGGGATATCAGAAACTGAAGGAGGCAGAGCGTGAACGGATAAATAAGTTAGAGGAATTTGAAAGAAAGGCAAATGTTCAATTAGAGAGGCAGCTTCTACTGGCTTCAGAATGGAGTAGGAAATTGCTAGCTATGCAGGGAAAATTGAAGGGTACTGAGTGGGACCCCGAAAATTCTCATAAAATAGACTACAGTCAGTTCCAGAACCTTCTCAATGCAAATAATGTGCAGTTTATGGAGTATTCCAACTATGGCCAGAGCGTTTCAGGTTAATTATTATCTACGTGGTTACTTTTTTCGTTTCGTTATGATTTTGCTATGCACATACACCTCGCTAAGCAATAGAAGGCCTTTTTTCGATCGAGCATCATATTAAATTAAAAGAATATGATGTTATTATGCGTGTGTTTGGGCAGCAGGTGCACAAATTGAAAGAATATAATTCTAGGTATTGAAGGTTCAGAGTCATATTCAACTATTTTATTGTTGTTTTCTGTCAATATCTAAACTTATAACTTAGTTATCAGTTATCAAGATGGTTTTCCACTTAGAATCATTTATGCAACATCTAATACTAGCTAATATCTTACAGCATTTCAGCTTTCTATTGGTTATATTTCAGATAAATGGGCAATGCATGAAATATGACTGGGGCAGTTAATCTTCACTATCCTTCCTGTCTAGATGTCTAAATTTTCTTTGTTTATTCCGTAGTTTGTTTTATTTGGTATTTCTGGTTTCTTTGTAGTGATTCTACCATATTACAAGGATGGAAAAACAAAAGGCTCAGGAGGGGAAAATAGAAAGGATATTGTTTTCAAGCGTCATGTTGTCGACCGGATGCCGATAGATTGCTGGAATGATGTTTGGAGGAAGTTGCATCAACAACTTGTGAATGTAGATGTGTATAATGTGAATAACATCCCTGCTGAAGTCTACTCTACTGTTGCAACAGCAGTTGTGTGGTCTATGCGACTCGCCCTTTCAGTTGTCTTATACATTTGGATTGATAATAAGATGAGACCAATTTATTCAAAACTAATACCTTGTGATTTGGGAAGCGCCCCCAAAACGATAAGCGAGCCACAAAAGCAGCGTGCCCTTGGTTCATTAGGAAAGAGCCGGTAATTGAAAACTTTAGCTGTTTGTTATCTGTTTATTAGCTGTGAACTTCCTTATCAGTTATATATGTTGTAGAGAAGCTGACTTTATATCTTAAAGCTCACTTTGTCAAAGTATTGCCTTTGTTTTGTAACCAGGCTTGAAATTGGATTAGAATGGTTTTACTGTGAGCTGTTGATAGGTAATAATTCTCCTTTAGGACCAATTTCCCTAAACTTTTGACTTGACTATGGAAGTGAAAAAAGCCCAAAATGCGACATAATTTCAAAGCTCACATGTATACCTAGTGCTTGGAAATGTAGTCATTGGAGCAAAGCTCAAAGTCTTAGAACTCCAATAGGTCTTCACTTGGTTTGTGAATTGTGCTTTTCTGAGTCACTGTTGAAAATGTTAGTCTTGCGATTAAGCATCAAAATCTTTCCGACTTCTTCTTTTCCTTCCTTTTTGTAGACTTTATTCTAGAACCCTGTGGTCTAAATTCTTCTTGCTTTACTTGGAAAACAGCTGTCACAATGCATATGTTTGCTTATTTCCTAAGAATTCCTTCTTATTTGTTGTTATTGTTGTTTTGTTCTTTTTGTTTCTTTTTACTATTTGCTTTTCAGCCAATAGAAGTGTTATACTGGTCATTGGCGTGCTGTATTTGTTATGTTTATGCACACTTGTCAACTTGCATATACGTGAAGTGTGTAAGGGGTGAAGGGAATAAAAAAGAGATGAACATTTTGGAGTTTCTTGAGTAACAATGATAAATGCTAATTACAAATTATAAAAAGTGATAAATGCAAATAAGGAAAAAAAGGAGATGATTTAGTTTTGCATGCAAGAAGCTTGTTTCTGTATTTTTATCTTTTCTGCTACTGTTTTATCGACTATTGGAAAATGGGGAAAGCAACCTCACTGCAGAATAACCTTTTCTGTTATTAACATATCTGTATTCTTAACTGGACTACAGTTTGACCCCTTAATGCGACATTAGATTGTAATTCTCTTTTTACCATCTGCCATCAGAGCGAAATTCATATCAGCAGAAGAAAAAACTGGTATAACTTTTGATGATTTCGCTGGGCAAGAATATATTAAGAGAGAGCTTCAAGAGATTGTCCGAATACTGAAGAATGAAGAAGAGTTTCAAAACAAAGGGATTTATTGTCCAAAAGGTGTGCTTCTCCATGGTCCTCCTGGAACTGGTAAAACACTTCTGGCAAAAGCTATAGCTGGAGAAGCGGGATTACCTTTTTTTGCTGCTAATGGTACTGATTTTGTTGAGGTGAGAAGTACTCACGATTGCAACCTTCAGATACACTAAAATGGATGATTAAATTCTGACAGTTGCAAGATTGTGAACGCTTTTTAAATTGATTTTGTGTATTGGGTGGGTAACAACATGCACTTACAGGGTTAAACACGGCATCTATGACAATCAGCTATAATGGCTGCATTCCAATTATGTTGGCATATCCATACTTTTAAGTTGCAAAATTATCGATGAACGTATTCCTGATTTTCCTGCCGTATTCCAACAATTGCATGTTAAAGATAACAAAGTTTTCATTAGCTTCTGTCTTCTGTTTCTTGAACCTGTTTTGTTTATTTCTGGTAAACACTTGCATGTTTGTTCATGTGTTTCTTTCTTTTTATTTTTTAACATATGAATCTTGTTTCTCTTTCCAGTTTCTTATTTTCAGTTCTTTATATCTAAACAAAAACATTGTGGGATATCTTATTGGATGCTATAAATTAGCACGACTGAACTGAACGTCTTCGGTCATTCCTTCCTTCTAGTGAACCTTTTGTAATCACTTACCTGATTTTGGTGGGATTCACTGGGTTTGTTGTTGTTCTTGTTGTTCTTGTTACCTGCTTTTGTGCTATATTCGTGAATGCAACAAAGCTGGATCGTGGACCATCAACTGTCAGTCTTAGTAACCCACAGAAGCAGGATAGACTTTAATTAGGATGCTGGTAAAGCTTATAGATGATTCTTTGATGGCCTGTCCTATGTTGTGGTCTCCACGGGCATGTTTCAATTGTTAATGTCCAGAAACTCCTCAGGAATTAATAGCCCGAAGTACATCATCCTTGGTATGATCGCTTAGCATGATCGGTTAGCAAAAGCAAGATATCTCATGTCTGAGCACTATCTAACTTTCTACATCGGTCTCTAGGAAAATTTATCTAACAACTGACTATGTTTGGTGCAAAAGAATCTGGGCCTCAACCCAAAACCTTAAGATAATGGGTAGAGTGACCCAGGGCATTATTGACTCTTTTGAAAAGCCTACACAACCAATAAGGGACAAGTGTATTCCCTAACTTCCTCCCGCACGTGTAACCCGGTTCTAGGGTTTGCACTAAAGAATTGTTTTTAGATACTATTATTTTTTGAAGAAGAGAAGAGACTTGACAGGAGTGAGCATGGAGTAGAGGGGGACAAATAAGACTCAACAAGCTAATGAGTGGAGTTGGAGCTATGTCACGAGTGCGATAGGATGAACTAGAGAGAGATATGTAGAAGCCAGAGTAGCCAATGGGCTGAATTGAGAGAGAAGCCCAGAGCAATATGAAGAGAGGAAGTGGTTGGTTTGATGGGCTGAATTCAGAGATAGATAAAGGGATATATACAGGGTTACCCATAAAAACCAAAATAATTACCCTGATTCTACCCATACAAAATAATTACACGACTCTACCCATATAATTTTTCGGTATATATGTATACTATTATAGTATACTATTGCAGTATAAGTATATACTCTATTATAGTATACTCTTACAGGATATTGTGATACTATAGTAGTATATTGTTGGGCAGCTGTGTTTTAATTTAAATTTTTGCTGAAAAGTTGCATATTATTATAGTATATCATTTTGGTATATATGTATACTATTATAGTATACTGTTGTAGTATAATTGTATACTCTTACAGTATAATGTGATACCGTAGCGGTATATTGTTGGGTAAATATGTTTTTATTCAAATTTCAGTTGTATTGCACATTATTACAATATATCATTTTGTTAGTTCTTTTTTTAAAAAAAATTATTTTATTTCATTTTTTCTTTGTCATTAGATTGTGTATCATATAAGAAGTCCTAGTAACAATAATCCTCAGAGTTAGTTAATTACGTATGTGGTTAGGAGCGGATGTAACGTTTTGAATATGAGTTCAACTAAACCCATAACTTCCGACACAGAGTATAAATTTATATGTAAAAACTTATTTGAACCCATAATTTTAGCAGTATAATATGTTCAATGTTAAAACCTTAAAAGGGGAACCCATTAAAATTCCATCTTGGGACCACCTCTGTATGTGATTGAAGAGTTAACTTATCCATGGAGCTCACTAATGAGATGTTTTGGATAGGTGGTATCTTGATCTATGAATGCAGGAAAAAAATGCAAAGAAGCTCTTGAAGCCTTCAAACAAAAGCACATACATTGAAGAGATTAATAGCTTGCAATGTAGGAAAAATATGAGAAGAAAAAAATCAAAAGACATAAAGTAATTAATGGGAGAAAGGGAGAAAGTAATCAATGGGAGAAAGAGAAAGGAAAGGATAAGTCAAAATAGGAAAAGAATGGAGAGAGAAAATACAAAGAGACAAAGAGTAATTAATGAGAAAAGGGGAATGACATTAGAAAATCGGGTAAATATTTTGGACCGTATGGGTATATTATGTAAAAAGTTTTGAGTGGGTAATTAGTTTGGCCCAAATGGGTATTTTGTATAAATTTCCATAGATAAAGAAGCCAAAAGTAGCTCCATGGGGCGAGTGTCGAGAGAGAAGCCCAAGCGGTAAAATAAGCTAGTTAGGTTGAGCTCTCCTATTCAAAGAATAAAAATAAAATAATAAAAAGGAGAAAATACAAAATAAATATATAAAAATAAAAAGGTAACTCGATACACAACTTATAGTTAGGAACTTACCTTCTCCAAAAAAAAATGGAAAAGGGAAAAACCCATTATGACAAATTTATGAAAAAACCAATTATAGTAAATGTGTTGCCTAAACCCAAACATGATAAGAAAATGAGGGTAAACGACTAACAAATCTACTCCTTGATCTGAATTTTCTGACAAAATAAATTTGCCCAGTCTTCTTCATATAATCTTCAACAAGTCGAATCTTCCTTCACAATAGCCGCAATGGATTGAACGTCCAAATTACCCCCGACAAGTCTCTCCTTCGCCAGGGGTAGCACTCTTGACAAATTTCTCTGAAAAATTCTCATTATTGTTAAATTGGCTGCAATAGCTAGAATTAAACCCGCTTTGAACTTGTCTTAATCCTCGATCTGACACCGTGAATAAGACTTAAAAGTTAGAAAGTGATTTGGAGGAAAACAAATTCCTCTAAATTACTTTCTGAGTTATTTTACAAATTTTAAGTCTTGTTCATTTTCTTTTAATTACATAATATAAGTAGAATGCTTAAACATGTGCTTATTCTAATAGTTTATGCTTTTAGATAAGATGTTCATAGAATCCAACATGGTATCAGAGCTGTCCTGGATTCAAATCTCACTAAAAGGGCAGCCCGATGCACGAAGCATTCCGCGTTCACACGTGTCTAGGAAAGAGCCGCACCCCAAGGGGTGTGATGTAGGTAGCCTACCCTGATGCAAGCATCACTGCGACTCAAAAAAAAATCCAGTCGCTCATGTAAGGAATTGTGTTGGCACGTAATATACTTAAGTATTTAAATGTGTGCTCTCTCTAGCTTTTAAGTCTTAAGGTGAGATGGTCTCACAATTCAGTACTTCGTTGGGGTTGGAAACGTGGAAGTAAATGTGGAAGGGGAAGGATCATTTCATTTATTTGGTATGAAGAAGAGCAAAGGTAGTTAAAGTAGGGATTGAGTGCCCTATAGTTGATCCATCCAAAAGTGAATGCATCATCTTCTATTTATGAAGAACTTATTTACTAGAATATTGTGTTACAAGTTCCTTTCGATCTCCAGGAGAGTGCCACGTTCTATTTTGTAATGCACTTTGTCTCATTCATGCGGAAGTCGGGCTTTGATGTTACATTTTATGCCGCTTCATCACCGTTTGGAAGTAGTACTTGCCAATGTGTGAAGTAAAAGCTCTCACTACTATAATGACATCGTATCGTGAAAAGTTATGGAAATAGACCGTTCAAATTTCTTTTTCATCTGAAACCACAACCGCTAAATTTATTTCCTTAACTGATTCTGAAATCCCCGCATACAAAGTCAAATAAGAGATTCCAAACAAAAATGCTAATTATTGTAGGAACGGCTTTATCCCAGTCAAATTGAGTCCAAGGAAAAGGGTAAAATTATTTCAGAGCACTAAATTGCCTAATTCAAAGTGCATGTGGGTCAGAAAATGGTGAAAATTTTTCCATGTTCCTTTTATCCCTTGCCACTATGTATACCTTGTTGCTTCTCATTCATGCTATGGAGTTTGGCTTAGCTCTATTAGTCAGCATTCCTTCTTTGTCTAGCTGTAATAGAGGGACGGCATGTCCTAAGAATATGTACCCATTATCCCAAAAAGCAGATATCTTGTTTCCTGCCTATCAAACGAGTTGGTGACTTCAGCAATATTCTTTAAACCTTCAGCAGAATATAACGCAAGATAGGGAAAAATAAGTAGGAGGAAGTAGACAAAACCAGAAGCATGTGCCCTAAGGCCCTTAGCCTAAGCTTATTTACTTCCATATGTGTGTATCTATACTAGCACTCCAATATTTGATTCAGGAATTTCTCCTTTTGTTTTGGCAGCATTTGTAGCGTCTAACCTTTCACATCTATGCAGATGTTTGCTGGTGTGGCTGCTTCACGTGTGAAGGACCTTTTTTCCAGTGCCAGATCATTTGCTCCTTCTATTATTTTCATTGACGAGATAGATGCAATTGGCAGCAAACGTGGTGGACCAGATATTGGTGGGGTATGATACAATATTTTTTCTTTTTTTTTTCTTTGCATAATAAATACCTTATTCTCCCGTTAGTAATTTTTGGGTTTTGAGATATCACTCTTCGCTGGTAATTATGAAATGACGTTTAAGTTCATATGAAACTTGGATGCATGTCTTCTTAACCCATGTGCAGATATTTCCATATCCTTGTTCTCTAAGAGCTGTGCCTACATGCTATTGTGTCTTTCACTTCTAAACCTATACAACAAGTGTACAAAAAAACAAGAAAAAAGGTGCTTACTCAATAAAAAAATAAAAAAAACAATAAAGGGTGGGTTCTTTTGGGTAGGGGGTTAAATAGGGTCTTAGATTAACTTAAGCACATCTAGTGGATAGTTTGTTTTCAGGTGCTCCTTTGTCAATTTGGTGGTCATCTTTACTTTGACTATTGCTTAGCCTTTTGGTATCCACTAGTGGAATATTGAATAATATATTGAAGACTTGTCACTACCAGAAAAACAATAACTGTGCCTCAATCCTAAACTAGTTGGGATAGGAAATAGGTCAGCTCCAGTGGACCGTTTCCTTTCAATAATGTGTCCTTACAAATAAATTAGGAGTTCTCTAACACTAGAGGTTCTCTGCATTACCGACATACAATACTCTGAACAATCTAAAAGGACTCCTGGCGAACACCAAAGGTATGTAAGTGTCAACATGACTAAGCCTTAATTCAAACTAGTCGGTGTTGCCTATAAGGATCTTTGCTTATATTATGTTATGTTTTTCTAAGTTTTCACAGATATCGAGAGACTGTTGGCAAACAACTTCTTTTCACGTGATTTTAGTTCTGCCTCCTCTCGATCTTTACACTTTTGATTATCGTAGTGTCATAGTTATAGACCGGTGCAGTTGGAAGTCCACAGAGAACATAGCCGAACCATCTGAGACTACTTTCTCTTGTTTTAGCCTCTACATGTGCTACTTGCACCTTTTAGTGATTGTAATCATTTTATGATCATGTCAAATCTTGTATAATCGTATATCTATTCTAACATCTACATTTCTATGACACTCATCTTGTGAACATCTTAGGCCTTATAGGCTCAACAATCACTCCGTATAATAGTTTTGGTCTCACAATTCTCCTATCGAATTTGCCTTTCACGGGAGTAAATATCTTCCTACTGCACCCTTCTATTTAAGCTATTCTAGTTTATCTGTTATCTATTGTTCTGTCATACCATTCGTCTAGAACACTGAGTTTAAATATCTGGATTGTCTACCCTAGGAACTGCAGTCCCGTCTAATATCACTTCAACTTCATTCTTGTTATGGGAAGCTAAATCTACAATACGTATATTCTGTATTACTTCTAATACTAAATGTCTTGCTTCTCCATAGTACGTTCAGTTGGTTCGCTCACTAATTTCGTTAATTAACATACATCTGCACTATGTTGAAATAATTTTATGTAGTAATTGACATGTGTTTGCTTTCTTAGGGTGGTGCAGAGAGGGAACAGGGGCTTCTTCAGATATTGACGGAAATGGATGGATTTAAAGTGTCAACATCACAGGTACAGTTAGTTAAGATGATGGTTTCCCATAAAGAAGTAATAGGAGCTTCTAAGGTTTGCTGTTAAATGCTGATTTATCAGGTATTAGTTATTGGTGCAACCAATAGATTGGACATTCTTGATCCTGCGCTGTTAAGAAAGGGTCGTTTTGACAAGATTATTAGGGTCGGTTTGCCCTCAAAAGACGGTAGATTGGCCATATTGATGGTATGTCGCTGCTTGCTCACTAATGATTGACATCTATTAATCTTTAAAAGATTGTCTGGATTTCTTGTGTCAGTATGTTTGATGCTCATTTCAAACATCTCAGGTACATGCTCGAAACAAATTTTTCCGGTCAGAAGAGGAAAAGGACACTTTGTTACAGGAAATTGCAGAGCTCACAGAAGATTTTACTGGAGCTGAACTTCAAAATATATTGTACATAATCCTCAACTGTAATTCCTTTTAATTCAGCATTTGGAGGGACTAGCTCACACCTTCTTCTGGGCAGGAATGAAGCTGGAATATTGACTGCGAGGAAAGACTTAGATTATATTGGACGAGATGAACTTCTTGAGGCCTTGAAGAGGGTAGGTGCTAAAAATTGAGATATGCAGCATCTTTTATATGTTTGAATCAGGTCATTAGGTTCATGTTATATCATAAAATATTACAGCAAAAGGGCACATTTGAAACGGGTCAAGAAGATAGTACTGAGGTCCCTGAGGAGCTAACACTAAGACTAGCTTACAGAGAAGCTGCTGTTGCAGTTCTTGCATGTTACCTTCCAGATCCCTACCGACCATTCACTGAGGTTTAACTCATACAGATATCATGTTACTCATTCTTACTATTTCTTAAATTTACAATGTGCTCATATTCCTGTATATTTGGTCTTTGGTATAATGACAGACGGATATCAAATCCATCCGTAGTCAGCCCAATATGCAATTCATGGAAATTGGAGGCAGAGTGTTTAAAAGGAAAGCAGATTATGTGAACTCAATAGTCCGTGCATGTGCTCGTAAGTTGGAAAATGAAATAATATTTCTGTGTTCAATATTGTCGTTCTATAAACACTTGTGTGAATCTTCTTTATGGATCTTTTGTTTGAAATCGGTTTCTCACTGTTCCCATCTCCAACAATGGTGTTGTACTATAATACGTTATGTGATTTTCTTAGGTTCTCTGCAGCTTCCTGCTACTTTATTATTTAGATAAGGAGAATATTAACTAAAGAATTTGCTAAGCAAGTCCTTGAGAATGAGAAAGTTCGTTAAGGTAAAACAATGCTGGATCAATATAATGAGGATGGGAGATACTTAAATTGATGTAGTAGCTTAAGTAAAGTTAGGGGAAAATATTAGAGTTTTTGTTGGAAGTAAACTTGATGTGCAGGAACCTTTCTACCTTACCAAAAAAATAAATAAATTCAGGAACCTTTCTGTATATATCTACTTGGGTGATGCTTTCCTGAATCTATGTTTCAACTCCTGTTCATTTTACATTGTAAGAATAATGTCTATCCCTGATAAACCCTCCAAATGGTGATCTCCACCCACCAGTGAGTCTTCAAGCATATCAGCTGTGAGGTTGTCGAGAATTAAGTTGCGGAACAAGCTACCCATCAGAGCCAAGGAGTATGCTAGATAGGAGTACGATGACCTTAACCTTCTATGTTGACTCCAGGAGCTCAGTGACTGAAATATTTGACTGTAATTTCATATGGGAACTTTTAAAATTGGAAGCTTTGACATTCATAACTTCTTGGTTATGTCACTGCTGCTGTAAGAATTCAAATAAAACCTTACTATCAATTATCAAAAAAGGAAAAAGGAATTCAAATTAAACCAAAAATGAAATAATTTCAGATATATAAAAGTGGTTACAGTCATTAGGTAGAAATATTGGGAATTTAAGCCTATACTTCCTCATATTAATCAATCAATCAATCAATATTCAGTGTTTCTATTTCCGACTAGTTAGGGTCGGATATATGAATTCTCTATGAGCGGTTCGCTTAATTAGAGCGTAAATCACTTTAATACAGGTTATTATTTGTTTTAAGTCAAATTGAAGCCTTTTGGACTAAGGGTCCTCTAAAATTAAACATTACTTGACCAAGCTAAAAAGACCAAAAAAGGGGTTCATGGCAAACACCAGCTTAATATATGTGCGACCACAATAATAAAGCCTTAATTCCAGCTAATTGTTGTTGTCTATGTGGATATTTTGCTACTAGAACCGTAGAACGTAATCATTTCGAATGTTATGACTGCACATCTGCGTTTCAACTGTACTCATCTAATACCCAACATTCTTTCTTCAACGATTTCGGTCTTCCTGTCGCATAGCGCTCTCTTTTCTAAGGCCCTTCATTCTCACGACCATTTTGATAAAGCTTGCTTTCCATTTTGTTGGTTAGATTCCTGTTCCATAGCACTCTCAACAATCCAATTTTTTGTTCTGTGTGATACATCATCATCGTCATAATCTATCACGCATGTACTCTGTCTTAATTTTAGTTACCCTAAAAGAATACTCTATATGCTTTCATAGTTCGAGCTTTTGGTTAATTTCGTTGCTTAGTTTCATCGATTAAGATAATATCATCTAAAAATGACATGCACCATGGAACGTTATTCTCAATACTATTGGTTAGATTATCCATAACAGGGGCAAACAAGGACTCAAGGCAAATCCTTGGTATAAACTCACGATTATGGGATACTTCTGCATATCTTCTTCCGCTATTTTTCATACTTATGACTGTCATCTATATATCTTTTATAGCGTTATATACTTGATATAAATTCCTTTTGTCTCAGCACTTCTTTTACACTCTGCTTTTTCTAGGTCAATGAAGGTCATTTGCAAAATTCTCTTCCTCTTTTATAAATTTCCATAAATATTCTTAGCAAAAGTATTGCCATTATCGTAGTCTCGTAGATCTATCATCATTCAAACTGGCAATCTGTTAGTCTTGTAATGTCTCTAAGTTTGTGCTTTATTACATCTTTTTCAAAGTTTCAAAGTTTTTAAGGCATTGGTTTGCGAGAGGTTGCACAATTAGAACATGATAGATTCAATACATCTGTATGAACACAATAACATGGAAAACCCATGGAAATACCCCTAATATTAAAGACAAACAGACATCACATGTTACAATATCAACCTGCTAAAAAGGCCTTTTTTTATTTCTTTTTTATTTTCCTTTTGCTTTGTTTGATTCTTTTATGTGGACCACTGATAGATTGACTCTGTAGCCAGAGTAATTGAGGAAGAAATGTTTGGAGTTGACAATTTATGCTGGATCTCTGCAAAAGCAACTTTAGAAGCTTCCAGGCTTGCAGAATTTTTGATACTGCAGACAGGGTTGACTGCCTTGGGAAAAGCTTATTACAGATACCAGAGAGATCTCGTACCAAACGTGAGTATATACTGGATTTTATATAAGCTATAAGTTTATTAGATGTCTAATCATTCTTGTTATTGTGTTTTGCAGCTCCCTTCTAAAATTGAAGCACTTAGAGATGAGTACATGAGATATGCCGTGGAGAAATGTTTGTCTATTCTAAAGGAGAACCATGCTGCTGTAGAGACAATTACAGGTAAAGTTATTTAACCTTTATTATCTAGCCACTAAGGATTGTCTCCAAGATTTGTAAAATTGTGCAACTGGCTTTGGATACTTACTGTTGATTGGCTCATGCTTGTGTGTTGACTATTGATCAGATGTGTTGCTTGAGGAAGGAGAGATCAAAGCTGATGAAATTTGGAGCATATACAAAAGCTCGCCTAAATGTCCTCAGGTGATTCGTCACTTCTCTTGCCAGTGGTTTTACTGATATGATTGAGGAAGACTTATGCAAGTTTCTTCTTTTCTATTCCTTTTCTTTCCTCCTAAAAAAAGAAAAAGAAATAAAAACAACTAAGAAGGAACCTTCCAGAGTACACTTATGTCATTGATAAAACATTTTCGAGGAGGTTGTACTGGTTCGGTGTTCTTTGGAGTAGATTTGGCATACTGGCAAACTGGGCTTGTGTCCAAGCTCTTGGGTTACATGTTGCATAATTTAGAGATCGACAACACCTATTCACTCGGAAAATGCCATTGTGCTTACTGTCGGTGGCATACGAGCAACTGCCTCTTGCTTTTTTCCCCCTCTCGTGCTTGGCCACTCTGCTTGCTTAATATTACTCTTCTACTTGAATGTTGTTGCAAAATCGCATTTGTAGTTTTAAAGTTTCTTTCATTTTTCAGCCTACTGTGAGTCCTATTGATGAATATGGAGCCCTTATATATGCTGGAAGGTGGGGAGTCCATGGAGTTTCACTTCCAGGGAGGGTGACGTTTGCACCTGGAAATGTTGGATTTTCAACTTTTGGTGCACCACGACCTATGGAGGTAAGCACAATGGATGCTGTATTTAGTGATCTTTATGATGAATACTCTTATGTATTGATGGCATTTCTTTTTTTACGCAGACCCAGATAATTAGTGATGAAACGTGGAAGCTAATAGATGGTATATGGGATAAAAGGGTCGAGGAAATAAAAGCTGCAGCATCAGTTGAAATTGAAGAAGACAAGGAGAAACCACAGCTTCTGATGCCCAGTCATTTCCTATAGCATCCAAATATCAAATACAGGTTTTGACACTAGTTCTGGGTGGCATATGTTGTGCAGCTATGACTTTATTTTGTTTGCTTTAATTCCATGAGAATGTGATGTCATTTCCTGATTGCCTGAGTTGCATTATTGCTTGGCCCATACTATTTTCTAAAAATCAAATGCATCTTATTGGACCAGGAAAGGTTTTTTCTTGGGGTGGGGGGTGGGGGTGGGGGATGGGGGTTTGCTAGTGTAGATCCTGACCTGTTCACTAAAAGCAAAGTTGAGTTTGTTGCCTTACCTTCTCATAAACGAAGAAAGGACATCCCCACTCCTTTACAGTTCGTAAAATTTGAGCAAAGCATGTTAAGCGCATGCCTAATATTGAACTTGTAATGGCCTCAGAGGATTTTGCCCCATTTTCATCATGAAGCCCTATATAGTTCAGAAAAGTAGTGTAACATTCTACAGAATTAAGTTTTCCGTTCTGTCTTGCATGCTTCCAAGAAAGTGTCAATTTAGTTCCCTTCCGGAGTTCCCAGTTTGCAGCCCAAATTGAAACCATGGGGAAATGAAAAAACCTTCTTTGACTCAGTAACCCAGTGAGCTCAGTAATCAGCATGAAGCTTGTGAACTTTGCTAAACTGAGTTGAAGCATGTGACTACTCAACCTTCACTTTAAGCAGGAGTAACTTGCCATTAATGGCTTAGTGCCTGGAGATGCAAGCCAGAAACATATTCATCATTATTATAGCACAAACAAATTAGTTTGGGAAATTTTCTTCCTGCCTCTGTCCAGAAATGCTCATACTACGTTCCTTTTTGAGTTGTCCCACAATGTTGTTCCCTTTCCTTAAGCGGAAATTTTAGTACATCTTAAAATACTGCAACATGTTTTGTGGGTCCTACTTTTATTGTTGTCAAAACAAATTTATCCTTATTATATCATTCTGCAATACAGAAAGTCAAAAAATGATACAACATGTCTCTCAACAGATAACTAAACATTTTCAGCCTCTCTTAATTATTATGCAAAGTCAAAGTGCGGCAAGCAAATTGGACGGAGGGGGGGTATTAATCAATGTTCCTCCTGATTTTCATAATTGGTTGCAGGCAGGCTGCTGTACTCTTCATTTGTTGTTTGTTTTAGATATAAGGAGCCAGCCACTCGCATTGCTCGAAGAAGTGTCTTGACATCTGTAGCATATTCATGTTTTTTGAGATTAGATCTAGTCCGCGGCTATGCTATGCATATCTTCATGTGAGATAATAAATTATTCCAGCGAGGCCAGCTTAAAAGCTAGCCGCTTGTGGAGTGTTTTGGAGGAATGCCAAGCTGAAAATTAACATCCCCAGTAGCACAAGGAAAAGAAACTCAAGAGGGGCGAATAAACTTATTCTAGATGATGGGATAGAAGGTGGCCCTTTTAGTCCAATCAGTCAATCAACTCAGCCTGGTCGGGAAGGTGCCTTTTAGTTAAATTTTGTAATTATTTCTACACCAACTCCAACCCCCTTCCCTGTTCCTTAAGGTCCCATAAATTTTTTTGTAATAACTGGAGATTCAACTTCATCTGCTTCAAAATAGTGTTGCAGAGGTTATAGTGGTGATACCATTTGTCATAATTACTTTTAGATCAGTTAGTGCAGTGTTAGTTTTGCTGTATTCTGAACTCATATTCATTGCTTTCCCTTATCAGCTAGCGTGATTAAATTCTTGAGCTTTTTTCTCGGAGATTGGCCTCTTTTTATGATCATGCTAAGCCAATGCCATTTTAGAACAGATTCCCAGACATACTCAGTATTGTGTTATCTGTCGGCTGCTTGAGAAGCGGAAAACCCAAATAAAGAAAAATAATGCCAGCTTAACTGCAGTAGTCTCACTACCTCTATTCGCCCGCCTTCACTGGCTAGTGGGACTTAGTATTTCATCACTAACATAGTCTGAAAAGTCAGACCTTGGGTGAAGCTGCATGATTTCATCAGTCTATTTGTTGTATGCTTCCCATATGCGTTTTCTTAAACCCAATTGTTTAATTGGGTATCTTGATGCTTGTTGTTGATGGTATAGGATGATTACTAATGGTAGAGCATTTGACTGCCCCAGGAGCGGAGTAACATAAACGAATTAGAATCTCGAACCCACAAACTTTAAATTCTAGCTCCGCCTCTGGACTGCACATCAAAATGTCATATTAAGAAGCAATATTATTACAATGTTTTCAAGCGATATAATTGACTTCAACTTGTTTGAGATTTTTGGAGTGAGGCATAAATTGTTGTATATATATTTTTCAAGCAAGGGGCGTGTATCGACTAAGAACTTTTTCAAACGTTGGCCCGATTATCCCTCTTTAGTGAAAATAGATACTTTTAGGAAAAACGGGTAAAATTTTATCATGTTCTAGCACAACGGTGTATTTTCGGGATGTTTAGAAAAATAAGACAAAAACCTCAGCAATAAGATCAGAAAATTATAATTCCTGAAGACGATCTTTCAAGGACATAACTTTTTCTTATCACGTTATCTTATGCTGCATACCGAATTTAGTTTTTTCAACTTCTCAATATGCAACTAAAGGAAAAAGCTCGTCTTTCTTTTCCATGGTGTCGCACGAATTTCTCGTTTCTCGAGTTAGAGGCAGTGCCGGAGCTAACTTTGACGGCAACTCCAGTCACCTTTGGCTAAGGGTGGCTAACGGGGCCGGGCCAAACGGGCTAGTGGGCCGGGCTATGGGGCTTGAGCCAAACGGGCCCGGGCCAACATGCTATATGGGTGGAACCGGTCCCCTAAGGGCCTAAGCCCACATGTGCCAGGGGTTAAGCGGTCCGGGCCCGCGGGCCAAACGGGTCCCGGTTATTTTTTTTAATTTTTTTTATGTAAGGCAATTTCTTGTAAATCTTGTGATATAAATCTTGTAATTCATATTTAAACACAAAAAATCGTAAGTTTCTTCAAATTAATAATAATAATACTTCAAACTTGCACTAACATTGCATAATAAATTAATAGTACATCAAATTAATTTAACAAACTACAACATTAAGCATAATACGTCTAATAAAATTAAAATAACACAAGTTTGAATTAAACTTAAAATATTAGATACGAATGTCTTGAGGACGCGCTTGACAAGACTTGATTATATGCCTCTTTAAGAGCATGTGCCCTCCACCTTTCGCCGAGTGAAGACAAAACCACAGTGCTTGCACGATATCGTGTAAGTTTCTTCATTTTCTTCTACCAAATTATAGTGTTCCCGAACAAATGGGGTAATTCTAGAACCGCCGGGCATGATTTAACTTGAATTGAGAATTTGAGTAGAGAGAGATTGAGAGAGATTAATGATTTTGTGAGTAAAAATGAAAGAATGAGGGGGTATTTATAGTTGAGAATAGGGAAAAAGTGTAATTATAAAAAGTTTGGGGGTCAAATGGCTATTTTTTAAACATGCCAAACGGCTAGTTTTTAAAATATAGCCGTTGGCTATTTAATTTTTTTTATGAATTTATATTATATTATCTAAGGCAATTTATTGTAAATTATATTATATAATTATGACTTATGTCTTGTAATTCAAGTTTAAACACAAAAAAAATAGTAAAGAGATATTCGAACTTCCACTTATTGTAAATTATATTATATAAGTGTGATTCTAGAGTTACAAAAATTTTGTTATGTAATTATATTATATTATATAAGACAATTTATTGTAAATTATATTATATAATTATGACTTATATCTTGTAATTCAAGTCTAAACACAACAAAAATAGTAAAGAGATATTCAAACTTGCACTTATTGTAAATTATATTATATAAATGTGATTC
>ML266527.1:0-16648 GCA_005239495.1 Nicotiana undulata
GCGCCACCTCGACCTCTCCCTCGAGCCATATCTACAAAATAAATAAATAAAAGAAGGATATGAGACGGTGCATATCTAAATAACATAAGGCATATGAAACTTCAAAATAAAATGTTCTGCTAAAGAAAATATCAGAAAAATACTATTAAATTGATACAAAGAGACATAACAAAAGCAAAATTCAATAAAAATACCACACATATTACTAGAAAAGCAAAATTCAATACTCGTCTTCATTAGTCTTCGATACATGACTTATAACATACCACACATATTACTAGAAAAGCAAAATTCAATACTCGTCTTCATTAGTCTTCGATACATGACTTATAACATACCACACATATTACTAGAAAAGCAAAATTCAATAAATATTGAGGAATTCATTTTTATCAACACACTAGTCTTTGTATGTTTCTTCTTCAAACTCTTCCTCATTTTCATCCTCAGTTTCATACTCGTCTTCTGAAGTTTCTTCTTCGAACTCTTGATTCTCTATCCCCGTTTCAATTACATCCCCATATGGATCATGTAAGATTATATTCTCATCAGTGGTGAAATTCATATCTATCAAATGGACTTCAACTTCTTCAACTTGGAATGGAAGAGTCGGTTCTGGAGTTGAAGTTATTGCCTCATCAGGAAGTTCAATAACATCACGAGGTTTAACTTTCAAAACAGCTACCCAATCATCCTTGTCCTTTTTCGTGCTAGGATAAGGCACATAACACACTTGAGTTGCTTGCATCGCAAGAATAAAAGGTTCATACTTTCCAAAACGACGACGATGGTTCACATCGACTAATTTGTATTGGTTATTCTCCTTGACACCAACATTCACAGTTGGATCAAACCATTCACACTTGAATAACACAGTTTGCTTTAAAGGTTCTTCACGGTATTCTAATTGTATAATCTCTTGTATCTGACCATAATAGTCACCAACATTTGGATCTGAGATACAAACTCCANACTACGCAAGAATTGGTTCTCAATGTGGTTGCATCGAACCTATTTCAAAAAAATTATTAGACTTAGTTAAATATAACAAGTCAATTCAAGTATATAATTGCTTAAAAGATAATGATTTAAGTAGTCTTACATATTCCTTGAACCATATAGCAAAACACGTTTCGAGACTATCATTTATTTGATCCTGAGATAGGTTGGGGAATTCTTCTTGAACCCGTTGTATGTACATACTTCATTGCAACAAAATAAGTTAAATAGAGACTCAAAATATATGGATATATTTATTATTATTAAAAATGATACCTTACAAACGGCTCAATTTCTACACAATTTAGTAGAATATAAGTTTGGGCCGCCTTGATTTCTTCGAAGGACAAATTTCTCTTTTTTCCTTCTCCCCTAGTCGGCCAGGATGGGTGAATATTGATAAATTTCCTTCAAGATCTTCCATGACACCACCATCATCATTACGGTGCCACATTATGATTACGTGTCATGACATGAGGTTCAAAATAATGAGAAAATAATTGTGTTGATTCCATCATCAAGTATGCTTCACAAATTGAACCCTCGACACTAGCTTTATTCCCTATCATTTTTTTAAGAGTTCGAAGGTACCTATACAAGTAATTAAATGGATAGACCATTAAATTCATAAAGTCATGTGTAAAATATTTGTCATATGAGCATAAAGAGTTCATTACCTCTCAAAAGGATACATCCATCTATATTGTACAGGTCCAGCAATCCTTGCTTCATATGGCAGGTAAACATGCAGATGTTCCATTGAGTTGAAGAATCTAGGAGGAAATATACGCTCTAACTTACACAAGATTTGTGGGATGTCTGCCTCTAATCTCTCCATGTCCACCACTCGAAGATCAATTGAGGTAAGATCCTTAAAAAATAAGCTCAATTCCGTAAGTGCTTGCCACACGTTACCAAGAAGTAGCTCACGAAAGGCAATAGGCATTAATAGTTGCATGAACACATGGCAATCATGACTTTTCATACCAAATAATTTATACTTGTCTGTGTCAAGGCATCGACTCAAATTCGAAACATACCCATCTGGAAACTTCACATTTTCCAACCAATTGAACAAGACAATTTTTTGATTCTTATCTATTGTATATGCAGCTTTGGGATAACTTCCATCAATAGGATTCTTTGCCAATTGCGGTCGATCGCAATAGTTCACCATATCTTCACGTGCCTTTGGATTGTCTTTTGTTTTGCCATCAACATTAAGAACTGTGTTAAATACATTATCAAAGACATTCTTCTCAATATGCATGACATCAAGATTATGTCGGATCATGTTAGAGCTCCAATAAGGCAAATCCCAAAAGATGCTTCTCTTTTTCCATCCACAACACCTAGAAATTCTCCCATTAACTTCTTCTGCATCTAGCTCAGTTACTTTTCTTAGTCCCAACTCACAAATTTGGTTCAAATATTTCCTCTCCTGTTCTAAGGGGTGGTGGTAGCCTTCTGACAGTATGGCCTTTACGAAAGTTTTTACGATCTCTCCTAAACGGATGATTTTGGTCAAGAAACATTCTATGACTGTCAAACCAAGTTGTTTTCCCACCATGACGTAATCTGAAGGATTGTGCTTCCTCCATACAATAAGGACATGCTAAGTTACCAGCAGTGCTCCATCCAGATAACATGGAATATGCTAGAAAGTCATTGATTGTCCACATTAAAGCGGCCCTTAATTGAAAATTTTGTTTTTTTTGAGATGTCAAATGCTTCTACACCTGTCTCCCACAACATGGTCAATTCCTTTATTAAAGGTTGTAGATAAACATCAATTTTTTGTTTAGGGTTGTTTGGCTGTGGAACAATGACAGTTAAGAACATGTACGCCTCTTTCATACACATCCCTGGAGGCAAATTGTATGGGGTGACAATCACTGGCCATGAAGAGTATTTCCTCCCTGAATGACCAAAGGGCTGAAAATCATCAATACATAATCCCAATCTCACATTTCTTGGTTCGGCAGCAAAAAAGGGATGAGTTTCGTTGAAGTGCTTCCAAGCCTCAGAGTCTGATGGATGACGCATTACGCCGTCCTCTTGTATGTTCTCATGATGCCATCTCATATCACCGGCTGTAGCATGAGATGCATATAATCTCCGCAATCTAGGAATCAAAGGGAAATAATATATTTTTTTGTAAGGGATTAATTTCCTCTTACGAGAACCGACACGACGTTTGTACCTCTGGTGGCCACAAAACTTGCAAGATGTGAGGTCCTCATCTTCACCCCAATACAACATACATCCAGAATTACAGCAATCAATCTTTTNGTGTTATCTTCTAGTAAAGCCTCTTTCAACAATTGCATCATTTGGTTATAACCTCTTTGTGATAAAGTATTCTCCATTTTAATATTTAGACTCCTGGAAACCACTTTGAGTTGAGAGAGGGAAGATCCAGGGTATAATTTTGCATCAGCGGCCTGTAGCAAATCATAAAACCTTTGGCACTCAATATTTGGCTCCTCCTCCATTGAAGGATTATGCTCCGCCTCCATTGAAGGTTCATAAGAATGAGACGACTCTNTTGGCACTCAATATTTGGCTCCTCCTCCATTGAAGGATTAGACTCGTCCTCCATTGAAGGATTACGCTCTGCCTCCATTGAAGGTTCATAAAAATGAGACGACTCTGGTTCAGTATTATTATAAGACTGCCAGCTCAAACCATGGCCAAAATTAGGTCCAGCCGCATCAAGACCATTTGTCGATATGGATTCTCATATCCCAATTCAGGTTGAGCGCCACCATGCAAATCACCACTAGAAGACATCTCACCGGTCTCATTTCTTTCTCCCTGATACTTCCAAAGAAAATAGTTCTCAACAAATCCTTACTGATAAAGGTGCAATTTAACAGTTTCAACATCCATGTATTTAATATTGTGACATTTTTTACATGGACATCTAACGTTGTCACCACTCATGCGATTGCGCTGAGAACAAGCAAACTGGAGAAACTTGTTCACACCAGTTATGAAACTTGAATTAATACCCGCTCGGCCATCCAACCTATTGTACATCCAATCACGCTCTAGATTGTCCATGTTCCTATTTAATATTAAAATAAACAAGACCTTAGAGTTTTTTATTTTATAAGACATCATAATGCTTTCTAAAATGAATAACAAGTTGACATCAGATTAAGCTGAGAATACTAACACCCCAATCTTGGAGTGAAAACAAATCTTGGAATGTTCAGTTCATTTCTTTGACCAAAATAAGAACCTTAAATAGACAAATGAAATGCTATAATCGTCCTGGATTACATAAGTCAAAAATGATACCAACTAGAATGCCCCAAAATATAATTTATAAATTATTCAATTAAACCCATACAGTAGAGAAAAGTACAATCAACATAACAAGGACACGAGAATCACCAGATCCTGAAATGCCTTTTGGATCAAGCACGAAGACTAATAAAAATTGAATCTTTCCAAGAACTTTTACCACATAAATTCTTGTCGACCTGCAAAGAAAATTCAAACATTAAGGGAAAATAAAGTAGTGTGTCTCCATTTAATATTGTCGCTCACTGCCATGGCCAATTTGGCCGGCGACCAAGCCAATTATCCGGCTGGTCAGCCCCCTGTCACCCTCTCCCCACCAATCCCAACCACCAATAACAATTCTCAACCACCTACAAACAATTCTCAACCAACAAATTACGCAGGACTGCTGAAACCTCACACGATTAATGCAAATTTGGACGTAAACAGTGTTGTGCATGCTATTGTTGAGCCAATTATGATGAGGCGAGTTGCAATTGTGAATGGGAAAAGAAACGCGAAAAGAAAAACCAAAAGGGAAAAACAAATTGCAAAAGAGGAAAAATCCAGTTGGTAATTCTTAAACAGAAATCTTTTGCTTTAAATTACTACTTATATAAAAAATTTGTCGTCTCCAGTAAAGATGTAATAAAAGGTCTAAAGAGATTAAGAGAAAAAATAAAAGTCTACTTCTTAAGGAACTTATTTCTCTCATATTTATCTGAGATATGGATATTCTGGAAAATCTTGTCTTATTGACAGGATCAATGTGATAGAAAACTATTACTCCACATTACCAATACATCTATTTGATCTAAGGAATTAAACAACATGTTTTCAGGTACAGTGTTGTAACTTGATTCATGGCCATTGCACATCAACTCATTTACTAGAAAAGCAAAATTCAATAAATATACAGAAAATGCATGAGGACAGTAGCAACATTACAAGCAATTAGGGACCAATTTGGGGACGTTACTGTAAGCATGCCTTACTCTATGCCAAACTCACACTTGGTGGTATTAGTACGTAGTACTCATTCCAATGTGAGTAAATCTAGAGTAGGCATAAGCATGACGTTAAGCTCATATAGGATGGTGCTGGGTAATTGCGATACTAAGACATACTTTGGGCATATTCTACATGCTCAATGTCTAAAGGTTTCAATATACGCAATGAACCTAGAAAAGCTGGATAATACACAAGATGCAACACATGGACAATCATAGAGAATTCACAAAATGGTCAGGTATGTTAGATCGAGGCAGTAGTTTTCAGAAGGAATATTGGATACATTGAGAGATAACAGGACAAAATATTCAGCAGCTACATCAACTAGGAAATACAGGGAACATACTCATGGATAGAAGATATGGATACAGACATGGTTCATAAGCAAAATATGGGCGCAAATATGGTCAGTACACACATTTTTGAGCTACTGGGCAGCGGTGTTTGCAGCAGATAACTACAGAACTGGTTTGGGCTATTTATGCAAACTCTTCATGGACTATTCAGCAATAGCAATTTGGCTAGGCAGTGCATGCAATATGATTTTGTTCTCAAATCCTCCATGAAAATTTTGATCGAGAACGCCTTAATCGAACGACTCAGTAATGGCTAATAGGGACCCGGGTTCTTCGAATTAATCTCACGATTTAGAATTTTCAGCTCAAAATATAGATACAAACAAACAATTAAAACCAACACAACCCACAAACGATTTTCAGAAATTTTAAGAAGTAAGAAAGTAATGAACAACAAAGAACATTCAGCACTTTCTACTAACAGAAAATTGAACCTCTCACAAGAATGAAAATTGAACCTCTCACAGAAAATTAAACCTCTCACTGCATGACATCAGTTTTAGAAAAGTTGAACAATGATTTTTGCCAGATCTACAAGACAGGAATGAAATCACAAAGAAGCTTACCCTTTCACCTGAGAATCTTGCTGAGCAGCAACATGAGACTTCGAATTTCAGAGTTATGCAGCAAAAATCTTGCAAATTCGAAAGTTTTCTTCTATTTGTCAGACACTAACCCAAGATTCACGCCCAATTTTTTGTATTTGAAGAGAATTTTACATCCTTAAGAGAGTAGTGAAGGAGTCTGATAGAGAGGAGAGAAAGGGGGTTTTGCCCTAATTGTTGAAATGTATGGCTTTTGAGTTTTGACCAAGGTAAATAAGTTAAATTTAGACGACATTATCGCGACGGACTTAGCGACGACTTGAATTCTGTTGCTAATAACAACTAATAAAAATTTTCTTTTATGGAACTAACTTTTTGGCAACGGAATAGCGACGCCCATATTTCGGTCGCTAATATTATCTAAATGAAGGTTTATTTTAAGGAAATTAGCGACGGACATTTTGTCGCAATCACCTCTGGAATTTCTTGATAAATAAAATGAATTAAGCGACGGATTTGTTGACGTTAAATCTGTCGCTAGATTTTAATAATTTTTGTCGCCCCATTTGCGTCGCTAATTTTGTAGGTAAAATAAGGCGCTAATATTTAGCGCCAATTGTAGCGACGAAATTTTGGTTTGTGTCGCTAGTCTATCACTATATTTGATACAATTCTTTATGTGGCTTATTTAACGACAAGCCTCCAATTTTGTCGCTAATCCGTCGCTATTTAGCTACGGAATTTCCCTTGTCGCTAAAATCCGTCGCTAAACGCTATTTTTTTGTAGTGTATATATATATATGGATCGGGCAGCACGCCGCATCGATATTAGGTCGGGCTGCACGCCGCAACGATATAGCGCTTGGGCTGTAGGAGCCCCTCCGGAGTCTGTACACTCCAGTGAGCGCATGTACCTACTGAGTGCAAGTGTCGAGTGATTTGGAGGCATGAGTGACTGTGAGGTTGCCCGAGGGGCTGATTACGAGTGATTGTGAGGCATGCTGAGGGACTGATTCTGAGTGATGTTATGCCCAAGGGGTGGTTTATTATTCATGTTTTTGCCCGAGTGGCTACTTATGATTCATCTCATTTTACACTAAACTTCTTGGACATTTTATTGAAACTGTTGGAAATTACATTTTTCAAAGGATTTTCACTGAAATCGACTTTTTAAGCATGATGATTTAACGTATACACTGTTGGAAAGAAAGACTGTGCTTATTGTAAATTGATGATTTGACTTTATGTGTTTCTTACTGCTCAGACCTGATTTATTTTCATTACTACTGAGTTGGCATACTCACATTACTCCATGCACCTTGTGTGCAGATCCAAGTGCTAGGGCAGAGTGAGTTGTCTATCTGTTCCATAGACTTCTTGGAGATTTTTCGAGGTAGTTGCACGCGTCCGCAACCCTACTCTCTCGTGCTTACAATTATAGAGTTTATTTTCCAGACTTGTATATTTTCTGTAGATGCTCATGACCGGTGACTCTTGGGTCTTGGGATTGTATTTTAAACATATGGCGTAGCTTTGTCTATTTAAAAGGTAATTTAAATGAAACCTTTACGTGTTATCAGTTTAGAAATGATATAAATGAAAGATTCTTTACGTTGAGTGTTAATTTGGCTGGCCTAGTTCAACAATAGGCGCCATCACGACTAGTTTAGATTTGGGGTCGTGATAGTTATATATAACTACAATATCGTACAACTCAAATACAATTTTTAGACAATATTGTTCAACTTTCATATAATAGCTAAATAATAGATTATATATATTAACAACAGAATACATTTTTTCTACTATTTTTCTATAATTTTACTACAATTTTGTAAATATAATGTATGACATGCCTTCTTCTTCTTCTTCTTCGAGTTTCAATCTGAAATTCAACCAAAATCAAGTCTAATATTCAGCAAAACACCCTCAAAATTGAGAATCCAATTCGAATTCAAATTCCATCCAAACAAATAATGGTTTTTGAAAATCCAAATTCGAATTCAATGTTTCAAAGCTTTTAATGGCTGTCAATGATGGAACTACTGCTCTTTTTTCCTTTGCTTTATATTCAAAAATTAAGGATTGAGAGATAGAGAGAGACGTAGAGAGAATTCCTAATTCTTTGCAACAACACCCAATTCAAACAAATACTGTTTTTTGAAAACCCAAATTCGAATTCAAAGCTTCAAAGATTTTTAATGGTTGTCAATGGTGAAATCGTTGCTCTCTTGTGCAAGATACGTGATGGAGGGGGTGGATGTGGAGAGAGAAACGGGGGGGGGAGGGGATACGTCAGAGTGATTTTAGGACACTAATTATTATCATTAATTCTCTTAAAATGTACATAAATGGTAATTGGGTATATAATATGTAATTATAGTAAAATTTGAGTAGGGAGAGTAATATAGTTTCATATAATGTATAGGAATGTAAAAATTCCATCCCAAAATTGGCTATTTGTGCACTTAGCCCAATTAAAGAAGAGAACACCATGAAATTAGACTAAGGCCTAAAGAAGGTATAGTGCAGGACTTGGATTGAATATCTGAACTGGGCTCAGATATGCATGAAAAGACAGAGCTTGTAATTGGGCCAGTACTTGGGCCAGTAGTTGACATCTTACTTGAGTCTAATGACCAATTTTTCAAAATTCAACTTTCAAATACTAAACTACTCCCTCCGTCCACTATTGACTTGACCTACTTTTGTAAGAAACAAAGAAAAAATATGATAATTTTATTATATCACCCATATTTATCATATGATAAAAAATAAAGTGAAAATAAATAGTACATAATAAGAAGGGTAAAATAGATATAAAACGATAAATTATAGATAGGTTCTTCAAACTGGACAAGCAAAAGTTGACGTCTATTTTTAGTACAGTAGACAAGTAAACTTGGATGAAGGGTTTACTCATAGTGCGTAGATGATCACTTTTATAATCTAAAAAGGTTATTACGGCAAATTTTATGATATTGAAATAACCTATGGAAAATATCTTATATTGACTATTTACCAAAATATGGAATTAAAATTGGTAGACAAAAATTGAAAAACAAATTGTGGATTACTTCTGAACATGAAATTGTTTAATCACATTGACAATACAGCTTTGCTGATTACGTTCACATGCATGATCATTCTAAACAAGTTCTTAATTAAAAAATTAAAAGTGAAAATGATTGTTTAATTATTACATATGTGGTTGGAACTTGGAAGATCCAATGGACAGAAAGGAACTATACAACTGGAAACATCCACTGATTTGATTGAAGACTATATTTATTTGACACATAAACTCATTTTCCATCATTCTTTTAAATTATTATTTTTTTCACTTTTAAAATTTTTATGAGGTAATAACAAGTTACAAAGGTAAAAAAGGAAATCGTTTTTTGGTAGTGTTTGAACTCTGCATCTAAACGATGAGTAGATATACAACCATTATTAGCCTATTAGTCCACTCATATTAATATTATTTTGATATTTTCTTTTTGCAAATATAAATTAATTTTGATATTGACAACACCTATTTTTCAATTCCCCCTCCTCATCCTACCAAATTGGAGAATCTAATACCAAAGGAAGATCTACCAATTACTTCTAGAGAGGCATATACCATTTAGAGGAAAAACAAATATGCCACATGTTATACATAAACAATTAATCCAAAGGACAATTAACAAAAGCAAAGCATGTGAATATACATTAGCAAGCACTACCTTAACTTAGTGGAAGAATGTATACCCAATTATAGTATTTAATTGTTTATAGTCACCTAGTGTTCTGTACTCGCTTTAAGATCCCGACTAATTAGGATTCGCACTGCGTAAAGTTCATTAGAGGGGGGTTTACTGTTTAATCGCTTTCAAAATAATAGCTGAAAATATATATTTTTAGTGTATATATGTATATTATGTATGTTATATACAATATTTACACACTTTTTTGACTATTAAATATAAATATTTTCTGACGCAGACTAAAAGTGAAAAACTCTTAAAAGATGAAAGTACTTCCCATCGGAATATTTTTTATTCCCAAGAGTTTCATTAAGAGTTGAGAGATTCTATCCTTGATGATAATTATTATAGTATTTAATTAATTATAGCAAGGGCCTACCATTATAGTACCTTATCTTAATCATTAACCTAGTATTATAACTTTTGGATTATTACCATTTATTTATTCACAAAAAAGGGAAATAAAGTTAAGTGGATGCTTTATTAGGTGGTGGGGAACCAATGAATGTGTACTAAAATAAAGCTACTACTTGTTGACAAAAAGCTTCATTAGATAAATTAATCATCAAAGGGTACTTAAATCAAAGATTAGTTTAAGGATTAAGGGTCTAAAGCAACTGTCTTGAGCCGTGTTTTGAGCGGCGGCAACGTGCATTTGTCGGTAATTTTTTGGATTAAGCCAAAACCTAAGTTAATTTAAGGTTTATGTTGGATCTAAGGGAGTCACGTGCAAGTTGTGTGGTGGACTTGGGGGGACAAAAATTGGAATAAAGTAAAAATAAAATTATGTTTATATATAAAATTAATGTTTAAAAATAACTTAGGATAATGGTGTTTAAGAGAAGGGTTACCAAAAATTGGACAAGTGTTGTTGGGAATATTTAGGTTCTAGTCCTAGAGATTGGTGAAAATGAAATATATATATATATCATGGGCTTCCTAAATTATTATGATAATTAATTGAAGAAAAATAATTTATTATGGAATACGATAAAGGAAATGATATGATCATGGGGAAAAACAATATATAAAGGACATATGACGATCATGTGTGACCAAGTGGCCAGAGTAGAATAGAGGGGATAAAGTTTACTTTTTTTAGGTTAAGTTATATATATCGTCAAGGTAAAAAATTATATATTTTTATTTATTCGTAATTCATCTGGTTTTTCATAATTATGAAATTTACATATGAATGAAGCTCTTGTATATATTTTCTGTATGACCTAATAGCATAAAAATTCTGGTTTATACATCTAATCTAATGTAAGACTAATTTAACTATGACTAAGTCTCTTTACTATACTAAAATAAAGGGGATTTATTTTAAAGAAATAGGGCGAAATAAATATAGAGATAGTCGACCCAATTAATTTGTGATTGGGTTGTTTTTATTTCATTGTAATTATTTCCTCGAATTAGTTTTTTTCTTCTTCTTTTCCACTGTAATTTTCGGTTAACAAAACATTAGGTTTTACCTGACAAATTTTGAGAATCTACTAAAATAATTCTGCTAATTTTCTGTCAAATATCTGGACTAAGTTTGCTATCTATTTAAGAGCTAGCTTGAAGAACAGTTTAAAGTTACATGACTCTATTTAATTTAAAGTATATAATATAAAACCGTGATATGAAGTTCCATACCGGTCCTAACTAGTAAGTATTACTTATATAAATTTTTCTAGTTTATTGTGTCCTATTTTATCTAAGTCGCCATTTATTTCAAGAATTTATAGGCTTTTCTAGACAATTTACTTTCATACGATATTACGTCTACCTTCTCATACACCTTCCCATCATGATTTCACACCTATATTTGTAGATCAGACATGACTGAACCATCTAAAGCGACTTCTCTCTCATTTTAAAGAAGTACTATCGGAAGAGAAATTTTGACGTCACTGGTAAAGTTGTTGCTATGTGATCCGGAAGTCACGGGTTCGAACCGTAAAAATAACCTCTTGCAAAAATACAGAGTATAAGATTGCGTACGATAAACCCATATAGTCCGTCATTTCCCGAAACTCCCCATATAGTCCTTTTTTACTTTACTTTAATATAAGAGAAAGTGATAGTAGTAACAAAGAGGGTGCAAGTCACAGTTGACAGTGAACAAACTGCACCAGGCATGTGGCCTGTGTGTTTTGGTAGGCGGAAGCAGACTGTATTTATAAGGACAAAATAAAACTCATTATTCTATGCATGTCTGCAAAATTGCATAGTAAATGAAATATATTATCATAAGAGGCATGGTGGACATGCACAAAAGAAAAGTAGGTAATAAATTATTGGTGATATGAATGAAAATTTATTTTTGAAAAATATTTATCTGCCCTCAATATGTTCTCATCAAGGTAAATAAGTTTACTTCAAAAATTACAAAGTAAAGTTCGGCACATATTATTCAATTATGGTTAACGGATAAGAAAATTATATACAACAACAATAACATACTCAGTATTATCCCACATCGTGGAGTCTGGGAAAGTAGTATATACGCAGACCTTATCCGTACCTTGTGAGAATAGGGAGATCGTTTCCAATAGATCCTCGGCTCAGGAAATCATAAGCATCACATTAATGAAAATATAGACAAGAAGGGATAGTACCAAAAAGCCATATAAAGCAGAGTAAAAACAACAAGATAATAAGGTGATCCACAATGATAAACAACAACAGAAACCTACTACCAACAAAAAGCTAGACGGCATGCCAATGCTACTATTATGAACATTCTAGACTACCTACTCTACTACCCTAATCCTCGACCTTCATACCTTCCTATCAGGGGGTCACGTCCTCGTTCAGCTGAAGTTACGTCATGTCTTGCCTAATCACCTCTCCCCACCTCTTCTTTGGCCTACCACTACCTCTTCGTATGCCCTCCAATGTCAATCTCTCACACCTCCTCACCGGGGCGTCTATGCTCATCCTCCTCACATGACCAAACCACCTAACGTGCTTCCCGCATCTTGTCTTCAATATGAGCCACGCCCACCTTGTCGCGAATGACCTCATTTTTTATCATATCTAACCTGGTGTGCCTGCACATCCATCTCAACATCCCCATCTCTGCTACCTTCATCTTCTGGACATGAGCAATTTTGATTAGCCAACACTCGGCCCCATATAACATCGTTGGTCTGACCACCACTCTGTAGAACTTACCCTTAGGTTTCGGTGGCACCTTCTTGTCACACAAAATACCAAAAACGAGTCTCCATTTCATCAATCCACACCCCACACTTAAACCATTGCTCGTCCTCGAGTAATCAGACTACACTTATATAGACACGACATTTTTAAACAATTCCCATAACTCATCACACCAAGAATACATAAAATAGACTAAGCACAAAAGTGTAACATCTTCACCTCAAGATTTGACTTACAAGTACCATGCATTATTCACAGTTCACTCACTTACTCTAACATAGAGGTCACTGACATTACCTTTCTTTCATGAATCAAGTGCCCTCACACAACAAAAGAGAGTAGCTCCACACAATAAAATTTAAGAACACTTAGGAACTCAAGATAGAAAGAATTCACTCACTCTCATAAATAACACTCATATGCTACAAAAGATGCACCATAGGCTTGCCCGTAGTGTACTACTCTACTAATCGAGCTCATTCAGTCTAGGATCAAGTAGGACTTTATTTTGGTTGTAATGTAGGTTGCGGGGCAGGTAGGATACATTTAGATATAAGAGTGACTACACCTCCCTAAGCACTTTAATACATATACTTTAACATTCAAACTCCATACTTATATCAAACCAAACTCCACCTTCACATCAATATATATTACCCCATACTTCTTTAAGCACAATTACATCAAGAGTCACCACTTATCATGGAATATTTTTTTCACAGCAATACAACTATATTTTCCTTTTCTTTCTTTTTCTAATTCAAGTGGCTCTTACTTTTATAAAATAGTGCACCTTTCTCCTTATTTCATTAGTTCCGCTCAAAAGCCAAACCAACCACCCCACACTTTAACTTTTACACAGTTTATAACAATTCAAGTGCTCATGAAAGGTTAGAAGGTTCAAATAAATGGTTAATTCAAACAAATGGGTAAGATTTGTAATGTTATTTCCAAAGAAACATGATTACAGGTTCAAAAGAGTTAACTACGATACATAACAATATATATATATATATATATATATGGCTCAACAAAGAAACGCCTATATCACTTCCAAGACTGAATAAAACTACTATTTCGCTTTGCAAACACACGGGGAAAGTTCTAGACATCAAATGCAATGCACAGAATAACACACAAACTTCACACACACATGACACATAACTCACTCAGGATTGGTTTCATCAAGACACTCTAGTCAAAACAGTTAAGCAAAGTTAAGCTTATACAAGTTAAGGTACTTATACAAGAGTCAAAAAATGAGTCTAAGTGTCACAACCAAATTACTCACTATTCTCAAGGCATAACAAAGTCAAGAGAAATTGCTTCAATTCAATTCATCTCACACTGGCTCCTACTCCTAAAAAACTAACTACACTCGGTTCTAACAAAATCCTTGACAAAGAACCGCGGCACAAAGAAAAACCAAGGGGGGAATTGCTACACTACCTAACAAAAGAAAATCTTTTTGTCTTTTTCCTTTCGACTTAAATCCCTCAAGAAAATTGTCTAATAGATCTATCTTCAGGAAAAGTCCAATCTTTTCTATTTTTTTGTAAAAAAAAATTATTCAATTAAACTAACACAACTTAAATAGCATGGAAAGTCACCTAAACAATCTCCTCACCCCATACTCAAAATTATGCATTGTCCCCAATGCACACCCATAAATACAAGAGGGTGAAAGAAACTTCCTAGTAGGCCAAAGACCGAAGCACTAGCAACTCATGGGTTACTCAGACTTCTCCCATGTCTGATCCATTGTGTGGGTACCTCACACTTAGTTCCAACCATATGGTTTGATGTTGCATCCTTCCATTGGCTTTGCTTTCCATACTCCTAAAAAATAAAAAATCGACACTACAAGAATAATACAAAGATAAAAAAAAAATATAATAGTAATAAATAAATAAAAGTAAAGCTGAGTTGCCTCCCAACAAGTGCTTGATTTAACGTCGCGACACGACATGAACTACTTTTTTCCTCCACCTCGAGCTTAAGAATTGAACCCCAAGTTTTGATTCAAGCTTAAGATTATGCTCCTGGGGTGGTGGAACGAATCTAACTGGCCGAAGGAAACTATGTAGTATTCTGTATTTCTTGGCATTTAGATGAGGTGTGTAATTCTGACTTTCTGGAAAGAAGAATTCCATAATGTAAGCACCTTGTTCCTCATTCCTTGACTCCTCAAGTGGCTCGGATGACTTTATTTCTATATTATCATCCAAACACAATGTGGAAAAGTGCTTGGAGTGTGGACCAATGCGCTCAACTACATGAACATTGGGATTGTCTGCTTCCTCAACACTTATGACACCAGAGTCAGCAAAATATATATCATCAATATCCTTGTTTGACTCTAGTATCTCTTCTACAACATCGACATCCTCAAAATCTAGTTCGATTGATTGTTGGAGTTCTACTCTGACCTCCTCTGTTAGAACCTTGATTTCTGCATCTAATACATGTTTCTTTTGGCTACTATCCACAAAATTACCTTGCTGAGCATTAAAAGCTTCAACCACTTAACTCACTTGAGCCTCCAAGTTGCGAATAATTGCCTCTTGCCTTTCTATCTGCATTTGTTTCTCATTATTTTGTTCCAAAAGACACTTTAACATATCTTTGATCTCCTTCAGGTCAGCTTCCCTGGGTTCTTTGTTCCTATTAACTTCACCAGAAAAAGTAGAACCATCATAGCAAGAGACTAGGGGAGGATAAGAAATATACGCACAACCATGAAAGTGACCATCTTGACCACCACATATATCACACACATTTCACACATAAGATTGAGTTGGTGCACATAACTCGCCCTCGGGAATATTTTGATAATTTTACAATGGGTGGTTTCCTCTACAATATGCATAAGGAGGCTCAAAAGTAGAATTACCAACATCAAAACTCTCATAATTCTAAGATGTCATGTCTCTCAAGTCAAAAATAAAAATTTTAAAAATAATTAGTTACAAGAAAACAAAAATAAAAGTTCAAACTTGCTACCTAGAAATATGTACACCTACAGCTACACCATTAGTTCCCCGGCAACGGCGCCAAAATTTGATCACGCCCAATTCTAGTCCTAAAAAGGATAAGTAGTCGCTGCAAATATAATCCGGTCTAAGAATCCGGAGTCGAATCCCATAGAGAACTAAGGTTTCGCCATAATTGTTCAATATCGCTAAAAAGATAAGCTCGAATAAATTTCTAAGTTATAAAGATTAAGATTCTTATATCTAACTAATTAACTAAGAAACTAAAGCAGTAAATTAACAACTAAAGATACTAAGGGTTGGAGATTAAATTTAGGAGGTCTAGAGTTATGATTTCCCCAAATGTTGGAATCCTTCCCGCTATGTTCCCTACAATTTCTCCTATGTATTCTCTACTGATCGTGACCACTTTAGGTGCCGTGATTCTCTCTCGAGTAACTACAACAATTTACTAGACATATTCTCTCGAAGCTTTATCTAACCGCTCTGATGATAGGCTATAATTACGTATTTTAGTCACTTATTACACTCTAGTTTACTGCACTTTG